>DWON01010914.1:0-10491 GCA_018251015.1 Phocides pigmalion okeechobee
GTGTATCCGGCAACCACACCTCCCCAACCGAAACACAATACATGAAAAACATGTTGCTTTACGGCGGGTTATGAGGGCGGCGGTGGTACCGCCCCGGCGAGCTCTAACGGCTCTACCCCCTTTCAATTTTGGATATTGCTAAATATTAAGCCAAATTCCCCACCGACTAAAATCAAAAATACTCTATTAATAAATCGATCACCTGCAATTTCATTTTTCCACCAATTATATCTTATTCTGTACGATTTTTTAAAATATAGTTAGTATCTTTGATCAGCAACTTTTTTTAATGGGTTAGTTTTCTACCAATTCACTTACATTTACATTTTCATGTTCATAACCAAAAACATTCTGGAATTAATGACATAAACTTCTTTTCCAGGTGATCGTAACAAAACGCTAAATCTTGACGTCAGCGGAACAGATGTTCATTTCTATGACTTCCCTCATAACGGCTACGAAAGTTTCCGAATCAACAATGCAGCTAAAGGTATTCTGGCATTCCCGGAGTTGGACAAACAAAAGTATTTCATAATATTCGTGGCAGGTTACAAATCCCATATATATACAAGAAATCAGTAGAACGCATCAAAGACACTTTTAGACATTATCCGAGTAGCTATCTCATTATCCTTGACCATTGGGCTTACACAAATGATAGGCAAGGATATGTCGAAAGCTACAAAAGATCAGTTAGATACGTTTATTATATTGGCAAAGCGTTGGGACAAATGTTGGCTGATTTGTCCGAAGGCGGAATATCACCGAAGAACATGCACCTCATTGGACACAGTTTGGGAGCTCAAATTTTGGGACAAGCTGGAGAGACATATACTAATCTTACTGGTGAAACGGTCTCCAGAATAACAGCTTTGGACCCGGCTGGTCCCTGTTTTTCCAACAGCTTGATAGAAGAGCAAGTGAGATCAGGTACAGCTGATTACGTAGAAGTCTACCACTGTAATGCTGGTACTTTAGGAACAACTACTGTGTTAGGGGACATTGACTTCTTCTTGAATAGGAAAGGCCAGTCTCAACCGAACTGCGGTACCCCCATCATTCCTGGCATTTTTGATTCCTTAAAAGCAGCAAAATGCAATCATAAAGCCTGTATTGATTTGTGGACGGCTACGGTCAGTCAACCCAACTGGTACATGGCGTGGAAGTGTGATTCCTACAAAATGTTCAAGAAAGGTAAATGTGCTGCCAATGACGTCACTATCGCGGGCTTCTGGAATCCTGGTAACGCGACTGGCGTTTTCTACTTATCTACCAAAGGCTATGACGTTCAATAACTTTGTAGTTATTAAACTATCCAGTCTCAAATTAGTCACTATTATTATGTCTCTATACAAATAAAAAATAGTAACAGATCGCTGTCTGTATATGGAATATATATGAGAAAAACAGGTATTAGGGATTTTTATTACTTTAAAACCTAAAGCAATAGTTGTTAAAATTTTGTCTCTTTGTCCGTGCGTTTATGCGCGCTAATTCCAGAAACGATTTACCGATTTCAGTGCGCTTTTCACTAATGTATTGCAGTAAGCCTAATTTCACATTTAGTGTTTCATTTCAATCAGTCTATAAATCAAAAAGTTATGTCAATTTTAAATTTATGTTGTAAGTACACGAGAATTTGTTACTGTTAGAAAATCTGGAAAAGCCCAATTTTTTTTGCATACTTGAAAGAAGCCCCAGACAGCAGCTATTACGTTATCCAATATTTAAGTTTTCTTACTATGTACCGGTTACTCACAATGTTTGGTTTTTATTTTTTTTGATTGCCGATATTTCGAAACAGTTGCATGGCTCGTGGTCATGGCAAAACTGCGGTAGGGGCGGAAAATGTCGAAAGATGCTAATGATAGATTAATCTCCCTCCCTCCGTTTAGTTCGTTTTTCTCTTTTGGGTTCCCTGTCACGAACTTTTAAAGGTGGTACAGCCGTTAGTGCTTGCCCGGGGCGGCACCACCGTCACCCTCATAACCCGACGTAAAGCAACATGTTCTTCATGTATTGGGTTTCAGTTGGGAAGGTGTGGTTGCCGGATACACATTATTGGAGGCGACCATCTTAGTCCTCAAGAGTAGGAACGCACCCACGTCCACCCTTAAATAGTTAGTTAGTAGTAACCTCTGGTTCATATATCGCACAGAGAATTACGATTGCTATCCAGCGCGGGAATGCAGCTAGTGTTCTTTGAACCATGCCGCATAGACTCGAACTCCCTTTAGATTGTTTAGTTTAGACTTTTATTATAATTAGTTTTAAGATTTTCATCGTTGTAAATAAATAATAAAACCATTCAAAATTAAAATGTAACTTTAAATGACTCATATTTCTTGTCGTATGTGACATACAGGTAAAATGATTTTTAAATACAAATTTATTTACGAACCGGTCCACAGTAACATAATTTGGTTCAAATTGTTATGTATAATTTGCTTTCATTTTAAAAACATGCATAAACACACCTATTGGGTTTCTTTCACTTCTCCACAGCGGAAATTTCCAAATCGGTGATTTTTATGGCGTTCTAAAAGAGGTATGTAAGAATCAACTTAATATAAAATTTTGCAAGGTAGAACCTAAACAATTTGACCGGATAATTTAACCAAACAATTTGCCAATCCGTTTATAGGGCGGCTAAAAAAACATTTTCCCGTGCAGGGAATCGAATCTGAGCCACCTGGGTAAAAGCCGGGTAGCCTAGCCACTAGATCATACGGGACCTCCACACCGTTCTTGCTTGAAGCTTCGTATATCAATGTCCCAAATCATTCTGTGTGCATTAGCCATGACGAACACACATAATTTCTAATGCATTAAATTATAATACAATTAGCAAATTGACAGTGAGAAGAGTAGCAAACGAGCATGCAAACCACCTGGTGTTAAGTAGTCGCAGCCCATAGATATCCATGTACAATTGTAAACACGACTGAAATCATATCTGAGCTCGAACATGGATGCGTTGCTACTCCTGAGGTCTAAGGTGGTCGCCTCGCTTGAAAGTATAGCCGGCAACCGCACCTCTCCAACCGAAACACAAGTAATACTTTACGGCGGATTACGAGGGCGGCAGTGGTACCCCCCCGGTCGAACTGTAGTTCTCCCACCTGTATGCTTTAACTTACTACTAAATGGAGATATATAACAATCGTGCATTTCTTCTCATAAGTAAGTCACTGTCACACGTGGCTATCTGCAACTCAAATCCATATAGAACAGGAGTCGGACCTAAGGTGGATCACAGACGCATTTCTTCTCCTGAGAATTAAGATAGAGCACGATCGTTAGCTACTCTTATACGAAAAAACATTAGCCGCGTTTTGTCCCGTCAACCTTAGCTAACAAGGTCCTCAAAGCCGATGAACTGATTCACATTGTAACTTTGAGACATATTTAAGGTATGTAAATACCTTATAATTTTTTTTTTATTGTGAAAGAGTAAGAAACGGACATGCAGGCCACCTGATGTTAAGTAGTCACTGCAGCCCATGGACAACCACGTCCAATCTCAAATGCAACACAAGTTCTATTTAAGGATGGACACGGATGCGTTCCTACTCTTGAGGACTGAGATAGTCGTCTCCAACAATGTGTATCCGGCAACCACACCTCCCCAACCGAAACATGAAGAACATTGCTTTACGGCGGGTTATGAGGGTGGCGGTGGTGCCGCCCCAGGCGAGCTCTAACGGCTTTACTACCTTTCAAATATTTTAATTTCAATGTTTTATTTATATAAATGCTCGTCGATGTCAAAACATTGACGTAGTAAGCGTTGCATTATAGCAAAGAATTACTAATAGAGGTTAGTCACATAGATAAGAAAAGAAAGGTGATTGGCTGATATTTCAAGATAACTGCTCTGATTGATAACTAGATTACTTCAATATTTACTTGAGTTTATTTAATTGATTGCGATATCGCACAGACATTAATTTTCTTCTAAACACTTATGTATTTTTTAATTACAATAATGAAATACTTAAAAGCAATTGTAATGAAAACCTAACCTAAACAATGTAAATAGAGTCGATGCCCATATGGCATAGTTTCAAGAGCGCTAGATGCATTCCCATGTCGAATAGCAATCGCAATTTTCTACGCGAGATATGAACCAGCCGTCTTGTCACCAGGGGTGTCGATCAAATATATAAATCTTCTAAATATTTATTTCAGTACATAATCATAGCGTAATATTTTTTCTAATATAATTAAGTCATCCTTGGCTTATTTTTTAAGTAACAAATTTATATAATTAAGAATGTAAGAATATTTCCATCCATGTGTGAACCTTTTAACGTCTTATACTGAATATGTGCTTCCCTAATGGATGCTTTCTCTAATTGATGCCTTTCCAGCTGGTCCCGTGCCTTCTGAAGCCAACAGCTTCCCGTTGCGTTTTCACATCAGATCTACTTGCCGCCTGGGTTCCTTTTTGCCCTGATATGGTCCTTCCCCCTTCCACTTCCCCAACCAAAACACAATACATGAAGAACATGTTGCTTTACGGCGGGTTATGAGGGTGGTAGTGCCGCCCCGTGCCAGCCCTAACGGCTCTACCACCTTTATAATATTTTTAAGTTATTATCTGTAAATATAAGTTTTATTCTGGTTCGAATTATCGGCAATAAAAAAGCGTAAATCATGAGTATCCCTTATATTATACTACGTACATAGATAGTGATGTCAAAATATTGGCTTAATAGAATAAAAAATCACCGTTTTTGGTAGTCACATAGATAAGAAAAGGCAGATCAGCTGACATCTTAGATAACTGCTCTGATTGATAACTAGTTCACCAGTCTTTACTTTAGAATCATGATATTTTTGACTGAGTCATTGCCCAAGTATTAATTTTACCTCAATTCTAATAATTCAATTGTAAATATTTAAAGTTTAAATAAAGTTAGCATATACTTTACTTTTTTAATAATTTAGAGAGTTAAATTTAATAATAAAAGATAATTTGGTACAATATAAAATACATGAAAACCTGTATTAAAATGTATAATTTATTATTTTTATTATCTTTATGTATTGTTTCCTTTCTTTTTTGATGTACAATAAAGCATTGTGTTTGTATTTAAAACTAAAGTAAGTACATATTAAATATGCCATCCAGGAAGTCGGCCATAGATGTATTGCACTCCCGAGGACTAAGACAGTCGCTTCGCTTGTAGGTGTATCTAACACACATCTCCATCCACAGATCTCCAACCAAAATACAAGAGTGGGTTCACGGCGGATTATGAAGGTGGCAGTGGTACCTCCCCGGTCGAACTACTAACTAAGTCTACTTATAAAAATAAAATTTACTTTTATTGATATACAAAAGTTACTTACATACATTAATAGCGTGTCTTAAAAGATACTACAAAAGTAAGGGCTTGATTAATATCTATTAATAAATCTGTTTGTATGTATGGCACATTCGAAATGTTAAGGTGTTCCATTACTAGTCTCTGTAGCACTTCGTATTTTCCATTTTACTATACAACGGGTAATCACGATTAACGGTTAAAAATCGTTAATACGTTATTATTTATAGATTTATCCTTAATGTCCTCATTTAACTTACTACATCGGTCAACGTATACCAGTATTTAAAAGATAATTACTATTGATATCAACTTGATTGTTGCGACAAAATTATTACAAATAATATAGTTTCAACTCAGAGTCAGAAGCGTACAAATTGTAATCCGGTATTTGTCACATCATCCGGTATTCCATACTAAATCACTGTACATACATATATAATACCATTACATTTTCCCCTTCATTAATAATGGAAAATTGTACCAAAATTTTATGACAAAATTTTGATATTTATTTCTTATTGATGTACTAAAGAGGTACCACCACAAAATTAATTTTTGCGTTATATGGAAGCAAATTTGAAACATATTATGTCTTCGTTGTGTCTAAAATTTCCAATACTTAATCCTTACCCGTTCTCCGTCTAATGAACTCTTATACAATAATATTATACAAGGAAAACCTGACAAGTGATCGCCCACCTTTATGTTGCGTCACACGCTGACGTCACCCAATGATCTCGTTAGAGAACTATATCTCACTATATAACTACTGACAATGACCCATTCAACTCAGTATCAAATTGCGTTCGCATTGGATCGGAACACGATTATTTACAAATATAAATAAAACGTACAAAAATAAATCGCGCGATGAAAGTGTTGTGTCTTGTGTTGGTGTGTTTAATAACAAGATCCCACGCTTGGGGGCGGGGCGATTTGGAGAAATACGGACCATTCCAGTTGGCTTTACATTCTAGTTTGATAAAATGTAAGTTAATCCGTTATAAGTAATTCATTCACCACGTATAGGAAACCACAGGGCGTCCGGTAACAGGTGGATCGACGACCTGACAAGGATAGCGGGTAGCCGCTGGTTGGAGACCACAGAACCGGACTAGCGCCATCTGGGGAGGCCTATGTCCAACAGTGGACGCATAAAGCCTGATGGACGGATGGAAGCAATTCATTGAATAACAAAAGTCATGCGTGAATCACAATTTTTGTAATACCATTCGATTTCCGTTAACGCAGCAATTCTAAATATTCGCGAAGTAAATTGCTTATAACTGTAAAACGCTCTGTGTGTAAAAATCATTCCGATTTGATTCAGTCATCCCAGACTAATTTTATTTTATGTTATTTTATTTTCAAAATTCACAGCTCTTAATTTATGCATATTAATAACGATAAATAAAAATTTATCTTATACTAGGATGTCATAAATTTAGAATACGGATATGCTTACAAAATAAGGATTATTTTGAAACCACAAAAACACACCTATTTTTTACTTATGTTATTTAAATATTCATCATTATTCAATACACATTAATTATTATAATGTTACAAAAATGCGACTTTAATGTATTAACACGTTATCAGTAAACGGCTTGAACAGTAACGAATTAAGTGTAAATAAACAATTATATAATAGAATGTAATAAACATTATTATTATAGTGTTGTAAAAAATTATAAACATGGAATCTTTAGAATATGAATATAGAGCCACGGAAACCGCATTATGTACTCGTAAAATAGGAATCGTCGTCGTTTTTATCCAGCCTATTTATTCAAGCAGTGACTAAAATACCAAAACTTTGAAGTTAGTTTCTCTTTATTGCGCAAATGAGTACTGAGAAAGCAATTTAGGAAATTCCACACTAAAATTTAAAAACTATTTTTTTTCTTTTGTATTTCTATTCATTTTTCAATGGTTTTGCTTCTAATATGCATACTAAAAATAAATCTGTATAATATATTGGAATGTATTGTGACATTGACGTCTGTGCGAACATAGTCGCAGGTAGCCGATTTAGACACACACCGTTTACATTATGTCCATGTTGTATGTTGGCCGTTACTGCATAGAAATCAAGTTTGTAAATACAAACATAGACTATATAGACATTATCGATGTCTGCACTAGCATACCTTTGAGCAAAACTTGCCAATTTATACACGGACACTTGTTTACGTTTTGTCCACGTTGTAAGTAAATTTGGTCGTTACCATACACGAACCAACAGTTTGCAGAGATAAACTATCTTGAGATTATCAATATCTGCATCAGCATACCTGCTGGCAAAAGCTGCTGCTGTAAGTTGACCTTTACCGTAAACAAAACCAACAGATTGCAGATGTAAACATAAACTGGTATGCGCAAGCATACATAGTCTACTGTGACATTATTGACGTCTGTGAGAGCACAAAGGTTGTAGTACTATAGCTCGACCGAGGAGGTACCACCGCCGCCCCAATAATCCGCCGTAAAACATTACTTATGTTTCGGTTGGAGAGGTGCGATTGCCAGCTACACTTTAAAGCGAGGCGACCATCTTAGTCCTCAGAAGTAGTAACGTATCTACGTTCGAGATCAGGTAGGAAATAAGTTGTGTTTGTGGTTGTACGTGGATATCTATGGGCTGCGACTTCTTTACAACAGGTGGTTTGCATGCTCGTTTGCTACTCTTCTCACATAAAAAACCTACTGGCAAAAGCTATTTAATTTAGAAACGGACACCATTTATTTTTGTCTATGTGTAAGTTGGCTATAACCGTATAAAAAGAATTAGTTAGCACTTGCAAACTACTTTTGACATTATCGATGTCTGCTCGAGCATACCTGCGGGTAAAATATAATCAATTTATACACGGACACCGTTGTAAGTGAAATAAAAAGTATCGCATACTAACCAGGAGCTTGTGCATGCATTTCATGGACTACTTTGACATTATCTTCGTCTGCAAGACACACCTGCTCCCAAAAGCTAGTCAATTTATATATGGACACCGTTAATATTTTGTCCATGTCCTAAGTAAAGTTACCGCATACCAACCAACAGTTTGGTATGCGGTAACACGGTCTACGCATGCATACGTAGACGGTGTTAACATGCAAGGTATAAGTTTTGCGGTAATTCGCATGTGGGTCGTGTCAAGCGGTTCTTTGTTTGTAGTTTTTAGGGTACGCTTTTGTATAATTGGTAGGTTAATTGCTCGAATGTGGCCATAAGTACTTAGGCTCGGTAACCGAGATTTATGATTGATTGGATCTAAAAGGTCTTTAGATTTAAAAAATCGTCGAATTTAGGAGAGATTTTTGTTGTATAATGGATTGAATGTTAAAAAATCCACTAATATTGGTGGGGATTTTGTTCTGTAAGTGTTTTAGGATTAAAAAAGCGTTTACTTTGCAGAGTACATCTGTTCTATAAGGATTTAAGGTTCAAAATCCTGGACTTTCGATGTATTTACATCCGTTTGTATATAATTTGACTAAAAATCGTTAATCGTAACTACCCGTTACGTAATATTAGTTATATTCGTTAGTTCCTAATAAATAGCTGAGAGAAAACTAAAAGCAAAACCCTGAGCAGATTTCTGCTATATATTTTCATACTTTACTATTGTTGTATATTAAAGACTTCTTTTTCTAGTGTATTCGCCATTTAATAATAAGTATCGGCTAGTAAAAAGCTGAAAGAGAAAAATAAAAACAAAATCCTGAGCAGATTTCTATGAAGCCTGCTCTGTATTTACATGCTTTATTATTGTTGTACATACAATAAAGAACATTTTATTCTATTGTATTTATGGCACGTTATGCCGCGTAGTTTCTATGGTTTCAGCTGTATTATGCGTATTCCTCCTCATTTCTATTCACAAACGCAAAGAACAAGCAACCTCCGTAATTAATGCGAGTAAACAGGACATCCGCGTGTCTTCGACGTAGGGTTGTCACAACTTATTTATGGAATCTCATTTTTGGAATTAAATTATATTTTTTGAACTCTCTACATAAATATTTACAAAAATATAATTTATAGAAAATTAGTCTTTGACGTAGAGCTGGCGCAACTTATTTTTGGAATCTTAACTCTCTATATAAATATCTATAAAAAAAAACAAAAAGTTTTCTTCGACGTAGGGTTGCCGCAACATATTTTTGGAATTTTAACTGTGTATATAAATACATATAAAAATGTATTTTATAGAAAATTTGTCTTCCACGTAGGGTTGGCGAAAATTATTTTTGGAATATTAACAAATATAATAATATCGGCGGTAGTATTTGTGTTTGTATTACCCTTATCGAACTGTAAACTCTAACTTCCAAACTATTTAAACTTATGCTGATTATTTGGAAATTGCTTTATGTATTACCAGAGCTATGAAAGTTCTGATTCAGCAACTATGATTTTCCAGTTGCGTATGTTCTTCACCTTAAAGTTAAAGAAAAAACCTTGGTCATTTCCATCAGTTTTGAGGAAATTAGTTTCTAAACCAGTTATTGTTTCGTTATAGAAATCATACGATGTATATTTTCTATAGAAATAATAAGTGATAATAGATATAGATATTAAATTCTTATTCTGAACTCATTATCTTCATTAATAATATCTATCTATATCTTCTTTTGTAAAAATCTAAAATTTCGTGCCACAGGCGTTAGAAACAATACTACAAAGCCTCATTTAATGTTAAATTGGCGTAAGACAGTTCAGTTTTGACTCAAACAACTCATTTTCTATTTCTATGACATATTTCTACAATATACTTATATTATAAAATGCTAAGATTTGCTTTTAGCGTCGCATATCGCGGCACAGTACGAGACGCAACCCTATAAAGCCTCATCCAATGTTAACTTGGCGCAAGACAGTTCAGTGTTGTCTCAAACAGCCGATGTGCACTTTGTTTGCCATGAATTCCGTATCAGTTAGTTGTTAGTGTTGTTCACTAGTTCGCTTTAATGACGTTCACTTGTTTTGCCAAAAGTTTTGGCATTTTCACAAATTTCATGTTTGCTCAAACTAGGTTTCTTTATATATATACATATATTCTAAAAATAATGAAATTATTATTCGTGATTTAATTATTTTAAGTAGAACCACCGTCACCCTCATAACCCGCCGTAAAGCAACATGTTCCTC
>DWON01010915.1:0-10491 GCA_018251015.1 Phocides pigmalion okeechobee
GGCGGGTTATGAGGGTGGCGGTGGTACCGCCCCGGGCGAGTTCTAACGGCTCTACCACAATTTATAAACATGTACATTTGTACGATCTTTGTATGTAAACATCAAATCGATTTCGTAATGTTATTGCTCCTTTCAACATATAAAATGGATGTTAATAATTTGTTTTTTCGAGAAAGTATTCTGCCTTTTCAATAGTATTAAGATTTTTATATATTTGATATTTAGTTCTTTCAACAAAATCACTTAACCAATAGAAAAAACATTTTTATGATTTATAAAATTCGCATACATGTTTTGAGAATTGGAATGCAGACAAAAAAACGATTATAATAGACTTGAAATTTCAACTTTCATTATAATAGACACATCACAAGAAAATAAAAATACGACTACTATTCCTCGTGAATTTCTACAGGTTCTGGTCCCGTAAATAAAAGTAAATAAAATTTTTACATACAATAGGCAATTGAAAAGAAATAGGTATTGCCTGCCAAGATTTTCCAGTATGTTTTAAAAGTTTAATGTTTTGTAATGTAGGTATCCATTAGCTAAAGCCAACGAACTAATAACTTAATGCATGATTTTACAACATTTAACTGAAGCATGTACATTGTTTTTTAAAGAAATACTAAAATATTTCTTAAGGATTTTACTGATTATTCGTGTTATTGATGATATTAATGTTATTGATAATATTTCATTTTGTTCTTAAATACACAATGAGATACCATAAAACTAGTTATAATTATAATAAACTACATATTTAAAAATATTGTGTTTCTTCATCTCTTACATTTTTTTGATTTTGTTTTTTTTCTAAATCTCTCTTTTTTTCAAAATGAACTTTATTTATTTTACCAAAGCAAATCAAATAAAAATACATACGTATAATGTAGATAAAAGTATTGTAAGCAGCATTTTAGAATCAGAATCAGAATAAGAATCAGAACAGACGAAGAAACATTTCACGGCATAAAAATGTCTAATTCGCCGAAGAATGGTAAATAAAAGATAGTCAGTAGATAACTGACTCATACTAATTACGATGTTATACATAATACCATGTAAGAAGTGACTTTTCTCGTAAACATCGACGGAGTCGCGGGAACAGACTAGTCCTATTATAACACGTATACGACCCGAACAACTCGTTCCGTTTTGATAACGTAACACCATTTCACTTTCATTTCCTAACTCATTGTCTACTGCGATTGGATAACTGCAAATATCTTTAGGCTCACTTACATAAATGTGCCAAGATCTGCGTCTGTGAGAATCGTTTTAATTGCGTCTTGTTTTCTGAATTTTAATGCGATGTTTGTTATTGAAACTTTTAAGACGAAGTGAGAGGCTCCCACGTTGATGATTCGTAGTGGTCTTTGTAAGGTTTAAAGAAACAGAATAATATTAACATTTTAGGTCTTCTTCCTAAACACCGTTACTTTATTACTCGTTTATTCAATTTTCCAGTTAGATGTGTGTTGTTATTTTTAAGATTTAGGTAAATACTTAGTGTTTGCATTCCCAATTTTCAGATCTTTTATAATACAGGAATTTAAGATTCTCTGTTTTGGGCACTCACATTATTAAGAACAATTAATCAAAATATTGTATATGTCAGTTAATTTGGTAGATCTGTTCAGATGTGGCTGTTTTTGTAAACTGTTCAAACACAAGAAGTAGAAGAAGTAGAAATTGTACAAGGTTTTGATGGACGTATATTTTATAAAATCTTAATATTTATATTCATATTATACGTCCACATAAATTGTTTACAGTCGAAGTCATGGACGCTGTAATTAATAAATACAATAATAATATTTTCTTTGAGTAATTTGGTCCGGATCATGATGCAGTATAAAGAGTGGTCTATGAGTAATTAATAGCGAGCTGTCATAGCTCAACGCTCTATTTATCGCATTAGTAGCAGGCCTTTCATTCGCCGTTGGACAATAGTTTATTGAGTTTTGTTACACGTTTGTACTTTGAACGCTAGATAACTTTTCGTAAATTAAAACGGAGATAAGGCAACTGTCCAGTAGACAGGTAAGTAATAGAATGTTCCTTTCCGGGCTATTTGCTAATCAGGACTTGTACTGCAGCTGATTTATTTGATTGGCGTTGGCGGTTTTTGAACTAAGTAGGTTTAGATCAAGGTTTTGATCGGACATACATTGATTGATAATTGATCACGACTACATTAATAGAATCATCGTGACCTCTCTCAATGTAGGTGATTTTCTTTTGATGATTTTGAGAAAACTTTCACATGAATACTTATTTGATATTTGTCAGAATTTATTTGCGTTTTATCACAAGTTATTACTTAGAAAACAGGATATATTTTCTTGAAGAAAATGTGTGAATCCTTTTGTCAAGGACGGATGACTAAGTGCCAACACTATACTGAGAACATACTTCATCATCAATTAGTTACTAATGTTTCCGTATAGTTGGGAGACAGAGACTTGATTACGTATGAACGGTGAAAGTTAAAAAGATAGCGAGTATGTATGAAATAAATTCGTGGATTACATGAGAGAATATAAAAATAATCTAATTTTCTAACATTAATAGAATTTATGACTTAGCAAGGTTCTCCGATTTGGTCCGATAACATGAGACAGGCATCTAAATAATGGCTTTGGTACTTATTTTAAGTGCTTGTATTTACGTATACAGGGGATCATAAATGGAAGGAAGTGCATTTTTGTTTTTAGCCATTTTTGCTTTGCTATATTTTGGGTAGTTTTTTATAAAACATTTTAAATATAGATTTAATTACTGTAGTCGATGGACTATATGTCATTTTCTAAGTTTGTTAGGTATATTAAAATGACATGAATAAGATATTCCGCTGAGCTGAAAGCAAAATAATTTTAACCAAAATATATCCTACCTTAAAGGTTATTGTATTACGTACAAAAATAAATTTACGTAGATGATCCAAAACATTCTTTACCCCTAACGTAAACATCTGAAAGTCAGGTACTTAGAGTCTCTTAGCACAATCAGCTTATTTGCACAGGCCACCAGCTGATAATGATTCATGGTATGATTTCACCGAAATATGAAGAAATTGGTATGGCTCGTTTGTTTCAAGACAAATTTGCATACACTAATCCTACTGACTAATATTAATTTGATTTATGCACTAACATAGTAAACACAGCGCAGTTAGATGGCAACAGATTTTGACTAGATTGTTTCTAAGAATCTCGTTTTTAGATTTATTGTGGTTTTTCCACGAATTGTTTTGAAGTAGGTATTTATTATTATTTTATTGTCTATTCAGCATTTTTTATATTGGCGCAGCAGTAAACAACTGTGTAAACCATCTATTAAAATTAAGTACATGTTCTAGTATCCATATAAACTTAAGTGGCAGGGAAGTCCTATTTGAGGATGTAAGAAGTAGTGGTTCTTGAGGACTAAGGTGCTCCACTTGCATGTATATATACAACCTCAGACCTTTAAGTAAAATACAAGAATATCTTTATAGCAAATTGCGAGAGAGGTAAACTTTGGTCCTATAATTTGATAAAACGACATTCGCTCCTTAAGAAATTCGAGGAATGATATACAGTTTAAGATATGGAACCCAAAAAAGAAAAACGAACTAGACGTAGGTTGGATAGATTAATCTACCATTAGCATCTATCAACAGATTCTCCCGCGACGGCAGTTTAGCCATGACCACGAGCTAACTGGTTCAAAATATTGGCAATAAAAAATGGTATATAGTTACATTTAAAGTTTATAAGTTTCATTTCACTGACATCATTAATGCAATAGCCTTGCATTAATGATGTCAGTGCATTTAATACAATTAGCTTCGCAATGAATGAGTAATATACTCGGGTCTATTTCCCTTTGGGAAAGCTATGATAATGCACCAGTCACTGCGACCTTTGATATCGGCATATTTCCTGCTGCCAATTCTCGCGGGATTTTTTTTTGTATCATGTCACCATCTTCAGTTGTAAAAACTACTATTACATTAACCATAAGTGCATTTGGTAGAACACAGACTGTTGAAACATCCGTATAATTACGTATATTATTCTTTAACTCTATTGTACACATTGAATCTTTTATGAGACGATTATGGCTTCTAGTATTCGTATAGTCAATGTTCTTAAAGTCGTAAAACCTGAATCTTTCCAATAACTGATTCAAAGGCGGGAGAACTGTAGTTCGACCGGGGAGGTACCAACACCGCCCTCATAATCCGCCGTAAAGCATTACTTGTGTTTCGGTTGGAGTGGTGCGGTTGCCCGTTACACTTTGAAGCGAGGCGACCATCTTAGCCCTCAGGAGTAGCAACGTATATACATTCCAGCTCAGATAGGATTTCAGTCATGTTTGTGATTGTACATGGATGTCTAAGGGCTGCGACTACTTACCATCTGGTGGTGTGCATGCTTGTTTGCTACTCTTCTCACATAAGATTCTAGCGTGATGTAATGTTTGTATTTAATGGCATAGCGTTGTTGTCAGCTATAAATATTTGAAGAGAATATCCAACCGGAGTAGCAGCACACCTACTATAGACGTCAAGTAGTACTTCAGCTTGGTTTGAGGTTGGATGTGACTGGTTATGGGCTGGAGCGATCAGATAACATCAGATATCCGGTACGTTGGTTTATTACTCTTAATATAAAACTAAAATATACTTAACATAGTGGAATTCAATACGCATCGCATTTAAAACTTAAACAATCTATTATACAAAAATCTAGGTTCGCATTTCATTAAGCTCGAACAATACTGGCTTGTCTCGCTTTCGTACAAGCATTGAAACTTCATAAAATTCCCATAAAGCGCAACCATTGTTTTGACTTGCGAAATAGTTGGGCCCCACAGTTCTCTCCGTTAACATATTATGCATAAAACAATCAAGACTCTGAATGCTTCAAGTTATTATATGCGATCTATAAAATAACTGTTGAATATTGTCTATATGGATTAATTTATTCTTTTCCTTTCCAGATGCCTGTACGAGAATTTTTAGCCGATTTTCAAAAACAAGAGAAAGTTGTTTTGTCTTTTATTTATTATGAAAGTGTAAGAATCGCGCATGCAGGCCACCTGATGTCACTGCAGCCCATGGACAACCACGTCCAATCTCAAATAGAACAGAACTTCTATTTAGGGATGGACGCGGATGCGTTCCTACTTTTGTGGACTAAGATAGTCACATCCAATAATATGTATCTGGCAACCAGACCTCTCCAACTGAAACACAATACATGAAGAACGTGTTATGAGGGTGGTGGTGGTGCCGCCACGGGCGACCTCTAATGGCTATACCATCTTTAAAAACTACTATTAAATCCATAAAATTCTAATCATCATTCTTTTAAGACAAGGTTAAATATGAACACGTATGTCGATACTTCGAATGTACTCGAAAGTTTCTGTGGATTTTACTTAAGCAAACATAAATGTATGTGTGTTAGTACAAACATATTTTTACCTACTATGCCAATCCACAGCACAGTCGAATCATTGCATTAAGTTTTCTCAAAGTAAGCGGTTAAATGTCTACCGATGGGACCTTTACGCACGCAATATATGACAGCTTTTCTACATACATATTACTCACAGATTCTAAAGTATTTTGTTAAAATAATCTACGATACAAGTCAAACATGTGCAGAAAATCTATAAATGTTATAAAACAAAGTCCCCAGTCGCGTCTGTCTGTTTGTTCGCGATAAAATGAAAAAGTACGGGACGGATTTTCTCACAGTTTTCTACAACAGGTACAGTGATTGCTGAGGAATATTTTCGTGAACAAATAAAATAAAATAAGCCAGCTAGTTACTGTCGAGATAGTAATATAAATGGTTATAAATACAAACTATAACAGAAAAGGTAATGTTTTGCAGTATGATTATGATGTTTATCGTCACTGTTTTGTTAAAGTTGCAACAAGTGACAGAGCTTAGCAAAACAAGAATATCGCAATATCATCAATAACTTTATCGATTCACGGTTTGTTCATCCTGTTTTGTTTAGTTTAGATTCTGACAACTACGACATTTCAAAAATATGTAATATTTTCGTGTAATATATCAAAAATAATCTTACAACGAGAATACGAAAGTGAAAGTGAATTTTGATGAAATGCAAGCTAGCATTCTGAGTAAAGGGTTCTTTCTCGACTTTACTAAATTCAAATATGTTTTTTATTATTTACTAGAACTACTTTATTGAGTTCTTTATCGACTTAAGTGATATCTTTTTATATTACTAATAAGGATGCAGATCATCTAATGTTATGTACATTAGATTGAATATTAGATGCACAGGGGTTGTTAAAGGCTACAAACATCTACATGTCAATTCAAATAGGACTCAAATATTATCTGAAATTGTAGGCATTCCTATTTCTAAGGACCAAGAGGCTACACGGAGGCTTATTAGAGCGATTTATGGGTTTTCTCTAATTACTTGTAGTAAATAGGTTTTTTCGTTAATACACATTCATCATTGCTATTAATCCACTGCTATTTCACAAGTGGGCACAAGTCACTATTCAGAATAAGAGTGAATACATATTATTTACTTATTTGCTATAATGCTAATCGTAGCAATAATTCAGACGAGCCACCTAATAGGACGTCACCGTTACCCAAAATAAAGAAATTTGCAGCAACGAATATCATAATGTATCTTGGATGTTTAAGAACAGTTAGTTTTATTAAAGAACTGATTTAGGAACAATTGGTATGTGGTTGGTAAACGTCGTGTTTCATAACCTTTATGATTCTTTAACATTAAGGAGAAAGATACATCGTTAATAATACGAAAAGATGTTAAAATTTTGAGCCTCGAACCCAGATCACCAGCATGAAATTGTATCCGCGCTTTGTTTGTGCCTAAAATCGTATTTTCATAACAATTTTGCTGCAACATTATATATCAGAGAGAAGTCATCCGTGAGATTGGGTTGCATTACAACCGGACGATAACTTTCGCATCAGCATTTCATCGAGTGAAAGTTTAAAAGTGTAAGTATATGCATTGTACTTTTGTCACTGCCAAATCACGATCTTTATCGTAAATCTTAATCTTGACATTTACCATCCCGCCTACTTGGACTGTTTGAAATGGAAAGTGTTGTTGCATAACCGATACCATTGCTATGGTACTTAACGAGAGGTTAGAAAAGAAAATCAAAACACTGCCCTTTTACTTCAATTTGGAATATAACATAATCAAGTTACGAAGTATCAAGGATGTGGTGATCTTTTGAGTATACATGACTGCTAAGTGTGCAATGTTTTGCCGAATTAATTGATTTTACGGCGTTTTCGTGACTTACCGACGATTATATCATCGATATCGTTTTATATCTTATTCCGGTTGGCTTCCATCATCTCAATTACGTACTCGGTGCTCGTGTGAAAGTGTTTTCGAGCGAAGCAATCAAATCTCAGGCCAATGCATCCGCATCTACTATTGCATCCGTCACGATCGACCGTGGCTGCCATTTATTAATATTAAACGAAAATTCGTTATTCAACGGGCCTTGGGCTACGTTCCTTTCAGTTCTATGATGACAGTTGCTTGAAACGTTCTGTTTGTAATGGTTCCAATTCAATGACAGTATACTTGTGGTCTCGGAGACTGCAAGGTTTCCTAGTCGGTGATGTAAACTAAGCCTCATCAATGAACAAGTCTAGGTTGACCGTTTCAGTAACCTGTCCACCCAACCAGATCATTAGAATCTATTAACTATCATTATGGAAACGCTTTCGCTCATTTATTAACATTAAACGATCGTTAAAATGATAAGTAATATTGAAAGAAAATTCGACATGCCGCGTTTTGTAATAGCTATCGAAAGTGCCGCTCGTAGAGCGAGGCTCGGCGGCGGCGTAGACGTCGAAAGTGAGACCGTGAGGTTGCGCAGGCGCGTTACGAAGTTTTTATTGTCGGCCGCGCGCGAAATCACTTGAAAGTTGTATTGTCCTTGGATATTTCACTTCTTTATTTGTTGCGTTTCCGACACTCGAGCCGAAGTTCAGTCGCCGGTGACGCCAATTGTAGCGCTTTGAGTGTGTCGGTGCCATTCTCGGGTCCCCTTCACTGCAATCTTTAGCGCTTAGATTATGTCGCGCAGGATGCTTTGCTCTAATGTTCCTAAATGGTTCCAAGCAACACGAGTAACCGTACGCCTCGGAGATATCGGGATATCCGCTCTTACTGAAATGGAAAGTTGTGCGGCGGCAACTCTTACCGAGGGACAACGTTAGATGAGGCTCCGGCGGTGTCGTCGGAGCAATCCAGGGTGTCGGTGCGCGCAGGGGCGCGCGGCGGTTTCCCGGCGCTTGCGCCACTTCCCCGCTTGCGACACGCTTCCTGCGGGAGAGTGCGAGGCCGCGCGCGAGTTCCGCGCAGCGTTGCACAATGTTTATCGGCGACCCGGTTTCGACTTTCGCCGCGTGTATCACTCAAACTGAATCCAGGGTTGCGGAGCACTAGGTTCACTGTAATCCGGGCACAGTCACGGGCGCGGGAGGGCACGGGCGAGGGAGCGCGAAGAGGCGTCGGCGCGACGGCGCTGCGGGCCGCGGGCGCCGGGCGAGTGGCGCGGCGGCGCCGCCGTCGGTTGCGCCACGCTGGAAAGTAAAAGTGAGCGGCGCGCGCGGGGCGCGGCGGCACATTTCTCCCACTTTCGCTGCAGTGATTCACGCACCGCACCAAGGTCGCTTCCCGCCACTCCCGCGCCGCCCCGGCCGATGCTCCTCCCGAGCGCCGCGTGCGGTTTGCTACATAATGCGGTCACTTCACAAACGTGATGCTGCAGTGTCATAAGATACGTGGGACTGAGCTTACCGATCTTGACAAACTGTCATATTATATATGAGCTTCAATGAAAACTCAAATTACTCAATTAGCTCAGGAAACGTGATATCTCTATCAATGTGACAAAATAGTAAGTAAATTCGTCGCTCGCCTTTACAGAAGCCCTAACAAAAAATTACCAGTCTCAACTCGTCACAATTTAATATAAATCTAAAGTATGTCTAGCGAAAATGTAAATCTAAAATGGAATGCTAATCTTGCTGATAGCTTAACAGAAGGTTCAGGACACCAGGCGACATAGATCAGTGTAACAGTTTGCGGTAACAACGATGATTGTATGTAAATCAGAACGCTTGCTATGCAAACTGCCACCCTGCTCACGTATAACAAAATTCGTTTATTTTCGCATTGTAGACAGGTGCACATTTCTGTCGCATTACGATACGTAATAAAAAGGATTGTCACGTGGCGACACAATAGTCTTTGATGATCGTAACTAAGAGCCTAGTATAGTAACCTGAGTAAAAAATTCTAATACATTGTAACAGTACTTTATTACCTTACTAAGTAACAAATTTGCTTGATTAAAGCGTACATTGACACACATTGACATCTACAAGATCTTCATAGCCTTAATTGTGCATTTGCAGGGTGGCCTCGGAAGCGTAAGGCTTTATTATGTAGAAATTAAGGTGGGAGAACTATAGTTCGACTGGGGAGGTACCACCGCCGTCCTCATAATTCGCCGTAAAGCACAGCATTACTTCTGTTTCCATTGGAGAGGTACACTTTGAACACTCAGGAGTTGCAACGCATCTATTTTAGAGCTCAGATAGGACTTTAGTCATATTTGTGATTGTATTTGGATGTCTATGGGTTGCGACTACTTACCATCAGGTGGTTTGCATGCTCGTTTGCTACTCGTCTCATATAAAAAAGATCGTAATTATTATTGTTCTCCATGTAAAGAGGGAACCGTCGAGGCCCGAATAATTCCTACCCCTCTCCTCCCCCGCGCAGAGCATGACAGTGCCCCTGGGTACAGCAGTACAGTTAGCATAGGATGTCCCCCTATTATTATATTATTCTCCATGTAGCATATAAACCTGCAAGCCATCTTATCGTATGGTCGTTACAGCTTAACAGTCGTTATAGGCCAATTTGTAATCAATTATTATAAACATTATAGAACATCGACGTTCACCTACATCGACACCAATTTCATCCTTATTTCTGGCTTATATTGGCAGAAAAGGCCTGTTGCAGTAAAATAAAAATAAATCAGGCAGAAGTACTAATTTAGTAACTATAACATAGTCCTTAGGGTCAACAATGCATCTGTAATCGATTTCAATTTAGACATTTTTTGTCTTTCTCTTTCTTTTTGTCATGAACTTTTTCGAGGCGTTGGAACTACAGTTCGATCGAAAAGATACCACGGCAGCCCTCCATATATTGATTAGAGAGGTTCAGTGGACGGTTATATTTAAAAGCGAAGCACCATCTTAGTCCTCAGGAGTAGCAACGCCTCTACACACTCATATGGTAGGATTTTAGACTTTATTATCATTGGCCACACCAAAGAAATTGCTAAAGCATTTCAAATACAAATTAACATTCAAATATTTTATTTCACTGTAAAGTATTTACATACAGTTAATGAACGTCAAG
>DWON01010916.1:0-10491 GCA_018251015.1 Phocides pigmalion okeechobee
CGCCCGCGCCCCTGCCCGCCCCGCCGCCGGCGCCGCCGCCCGACCGCGACCTCTAGTGCGCGCACACCGCTCGACCGACCTCCTACATGTCCAATTATCTATATAAGTAGCTCGCCTTGTAAAAAAAAACAAGCTGAAATAAAAAGCATACAGCCGATGATTTATTGAATTGAGCCATAGAGGCGGTTGAACATTTATGAAAAAAATGAGAAAAATTTTTATGGGTTACCGGGGCTTTAAAACCTAGAAGGGTTTGTGCACCAATCTACATTGAAACATGGAAATGGTAAGCACCCATGTGCTACTGGCAAAGACCCATATTCAAAAATGGAACGAGACTGCTCTGTAACCGTAGAGGAAATATCCATAAGTAGATCAAACGAAAGATCAGGATAACAAATGCTCCATCGCTACCAGTTTTTGCACGGTAAATAAACGACAACAAACGTAGGTCATTAAAATTGTGATCTAGTATAACTCGGTGCAAATGAATTGATTTATCTATGTAGTTTCGAATCGTGTAGACCCCCGAGCGTTCGTGATGTATAGGACTTGTACATAGTGAGGATCGCGTAATGTACATAATTTTCGAGATGACTTTAGTTATTTACTTATTGTAAGTTCTTTTTAAAAATCATTTTTCACTGTTGTATAGATCGAAAAGATTATATTATATTTTGATTGTTCATTATTATATTTTCTAAAAAAAATATATGAGTTTTATTCTTTGTTTCAATATACAGTTATCAAAAAGTTGACTATTCTTTTAAAGTTCCCTCTATCTTTAGTAAAGGATAAAAATATTAGTAATTGGACATAAACTTTTATGTACAATTACTTAATTACTACTATTTACTAGTAGTAATTTAAATTCAACATTAAGTTTATTACATTGTATTGTAATAAATACATCCATGACTGCACTTTGTTTTATAAAGTTTCACAAAATCATACGATACCTTAAATTTTATGAATCTCAAAGTTACATAAACTCTTAAGATTACGTAAGTAAACTGCAAAATGATCTCAAGATCTTTCATGAAAAGTTAATCGTTTCATTCTCTTCTGATGCCATAGGTATAACTGCCGCATAGAAAATACAGTGTATAGTGTAGGACTGCCAGTTACATCCATAGGTGAAATAGCCATATTTAATAAAAAAATATTCTATTATCTCACCTAATTTTTGCTTACGCATAAGGTTCATTGTGACAATGTATCAGGCCACTCGAAAAAGTGACCTTAAAAGTTTTACGAAAAAATTTGTATGGGACGCTAGTGACTTGTAAATTATAAAAAAGAAAGATTATACAAAGTAAAGATATAATTATTTGTATCGAATTAGAATTTTCGCCTAATTTTTGTATAGTAAGAAAACTGGAAAAAAGTTATTAGATTTTTGTCCAACTTGTAACTTGATGAATCCTTTAGTCGTCTTTTATTCATTATTTTGCCTTTTAAAGTAACCGAATACCGCTGTTATAACATTATTAAATGCGGTTATTCAATTAAAAGGATGAATAAATAAAAACTTCGTTCTCTTGTTATGACAGACAGGGTCCTAAAAGTGTGCGTTTTTTTTACAAAACCACCGGCGAGTCACCTATAACGAGATGCAACACAATTTCTAGATTAAATCGGAAAATATTCATGATATTCACAATCACCTTTGTGTAAGGAAGATTTTTTCACACCGAGTACCATGCAGGTGCGCATGGCATGGTACCATAATACGATGGACAAATTCGAAGCAGGTTATTCCCAGCTGTGTTTATGATGTGATAACAGATAACATTCCTTAAATGTACCAATATGATCTAGGACCAAAGCGCTAGTCAACAGTAAGGCTGTTTCAAAACAAACTAACGCCTTCAAAAGTGAAACGTTTGAGATGGAAAAAAAAATGAAAATACCGAGGTATTTGGTACCTATCAATTCCTTTAAGAAAGCAAAGTAGCATTAATGCAGTGGTACACTACCAAATACTTCCCAAAAAAAGTACTCTGAGCAACGCGCGATACCCACAATATTGCTAAAACTTTTGGGTCACTACCTCAGAGACCTAACTTGGGACCTTATGACTTATTGTACCCTAAAATTAAAAACCAATTTAAGGGAATATATTGCATTGCTTGATGATGCGCTCACTTTATTCGAAAAACCCGTTGAGAAATCACCTTTTACTGACTGGAAAATGTGATTTGACAATTGGTTTACACTCATGACACTTTGTATAGAAGCTGGTGAATTCTTTGAAAAAAAAAACCTATAGAACATAATTATTCTTTCCGAATGTCTACATATGTATAAACTGACTGTTTCGGCCTGCGTCAGAACGCAGCTCTCAACGGCTAAAATAGTGAAAATATCATTTTTATATGAATATGAATAATTTATATGCTTAAGGTTTAAATGAGTTTTTTGTCATTGCACAGTTGAAATACGTACAAGGTACACGAAAGAAACAAAACATTTTTTTTTCATTTTATTTAATCTTAAATTTAAATGTAAATTCTACCTGTTCTATAATTACTGTTGCGCCCAATTAAAATAGGCGGAGTTTTAAGTGATAACATAAAATTTAACTCTACTATTAAATAATCTTGGACACAAGATAACTGTGCCTTTATGAAATATTTTTGTTTTACATACAATAATATCATATGTTCATAATCACAATGTAAAATTACAAAATACTTTTAGGAGACACATTATAAGCACAACATAAAATGAAAAGTAATGCATATTAAATTATTACAATCTTAACAAATAATAAATTTCAATTTAAAGAATGATAGCATAATATCATCTTCATTATCTTAAATTATGTGAAATAAGATATTATTGGTTACTGTTACTAATTACGGACATTCAATTATCTACTCTAATAAAATAGTAATGGAGCTATATGTAAAACGCAAAATGTATAATTCATTTTTTTATAATTATGGTACTTAACTATTATGGGACAAAACGTCTGCTAGATCACACTACTATTAATTAAACAAGAAAATGTGAAAATTAAAATTGTAAATTCCTATCCTACAGCGTGCATTACAATATCAAGCTTAATAAATTTGTGCAAAATACGAAAAGTATTGTCCATAAATTAAGATTAAGGATCTATATAATGTTCTAAATTCAGTGGTAGCAAACATTACAACAGTAAAGTTGTAAATCCCAAAAAGTAATTACCATTAGATCCACTCTATATGATTTTGATATAAAATTATGAAATATCCCATCATATAATTAGGAAAAAAACTACCCTGTTGAATATTATACTTTTGATTATTAAACAGCACCGTAATGGTCGCTTATACAATAAGTTTAAAATATATATAAGTCAAACTAAATAGAATATTGCTTTTAGAGGTAAAATTTTTGTATTTATGTTACTTAAACCAAATATGAATTGTATAATATTGTCTATTAATATTACATCCGATATTACCGATTACTGAATGTAGTTTCTCACTACAATTTTTTTGGTATTTTATTTTTTTAGTTTTTTTGTCATTTTATCTTCTGTACTTATAAACTGAGAAAAAGTAAGTATAAAGTATTTCAATTAATTATACTCTTCATCTTCGTCCATTGCAAAATCTACTCCCGAATCAGCACATACTGGGCTAAAACAAAAAAAAAATAACAAAGGTGCGAGAAAACTCTGTATGGGTAATATGTACAAAACATTATTATAATAGTTACTCCTATTGTATTAATAATGAAGAAATCACAATACATTTCTGTACCTACACAAGGTGTATTAAAAAGTTTTATTATCAACTTCTGCTATCTAGATTTCCTACCTCCAGTACAATCAAATACTTAATGAACTGAAAATTGAAATAAAAATTAGCTCACTTTTACAAATGTTTGCACTTAGACAAGAATTTTTAACTTAACACGTTGAACGCCATGTCGGACAATGTTGTCCGACAACACCTCAACATTGTCCGACATGGTGTTCAACATGTTAAGGAATGAGTGGATACTTTACGATTCCAATTCATTTTTATTAAAAAAAAAATACACAATATTATGAAAGCTAATTATGGAATTGTTGGTGTTAGGTGTAATGTTCAAATTGCAAATAGTATTACTAAATAGAGGAAAATAATTAAGCAAGTTAATACATATGTATATGCACACATAATCTCATAAAAGAATATGTAATGTTAATAGGAATTATCCAGTACAAACTCCTTGCTAATTGATAATGATAGAAAAATCCCACTCTGTGATATTTAGGTACACACACAATTCTTGTAGTCGGGAATCAAAAACAACTTTGATTGTTTTTTTTCCAATCTTTTATTAATTAGCCATAAAAGGCTTAATTTGACCCTTATGTCATTTCTGTTCTTAGGTAAAGTTACTGTTATGTGGTGCTGCCAGTTTAATATTAGATGAGACCACCAGTTAGGGTATAAATACATTTTAGAAAGGATACATACCTCATTGCTCTACAGGAGAAGAAGACAAATCGTTTTAGCTTCTTATTGTAAAAGAAGTAGTTGAATGTCCACAAGCATCCAGGTTCACCAAATGGGTCACTGGGAAGGTCCGGGTTGTAGCTATATATCCGACAATCTGATAACGCCACTTCTTCGTCAATAGCAGCCCATAGAGCTGGACGTAATTGTCTCCACCGTGCTCCACCTACTGCCGACAATGCAGCATCAACTGCGCCTTGCACCCAAGTCAATGATGGCTCAGCACTAAACTCACTGCTCTGTAAAGCAAAGCTTGAAATCGTTAACATTTTATTTGAAACAAACTATGACAAATATCATGCTTTTTTACAAATCATTACATAATGTTTGGGAAATAACAATTTTAAAAGTTCTGTATGGGAATACTTGTTTTTACACAATCTAAGTTTTAAATAATGCAAAGACTATAAACATGTACATAAACAATAAAAACCTCTGAGGATAAGACTTTGAGTAATCTTAATGATCAGATGTGACATGAAATTTAGTAAAAATGTTGAAGATTATGTAACATAATGTAGTACTATCTCTTTGTAGTGATAGCTAAAAGATAATATGTATGAATAAGCTTTCAAAAATGTGATTTATTAGCACTATTTATCACTAATGATAATATAGAATCATACATAATTGTCAGGATGTTAATATTTACCTTTGCCATCGAAAAATCATAATCTGGAAAAGCAGCATTCAGTGTCGCAATGAGATAAAACAGCGTCTTGCGAGAGATAGTATCACACAACACACCCTCCTCATCACCCGAGAGGCTTTGACTGCAAAATACAGATAAAACTATTCAATATGTATGTAAGAGAGTTCAATATACCTTTCATAAACAATTAATTATTCAGTCATTTTCTTTCACTTAGTTATAATCAGGAACAGGCTGTTTATGTCTGTATGACTATATGAACAGTGGTTCCATCTTACAATTGCACATAAAAATTCTTTATCGTTATCCTGTTTTTGTCAAAACTATGATACATCTGGTCCATGAGTTTTAAGGAGAATCCTCCTTTTTAAGACATGCTTTTGAGACTACCAATTTATATATAATTCAGACAATGCTGTAATGATGATATCGTAAACTACCTGTACCCAACACCTTCTGGTGGGGAAAGAGCTTGGAGGTCATGCGTGGTCTCTCCATCAGCAGTGAAGCGCTTGTAAAACGCCTTTTCGTTGCCCGCCAGCTTGCAGCTGTAGCTTTCCACGCGGCCCTGTACGGCGCTGTCTCCGTTCAGGATCGACAGCGCTCGGTTGAGCGCCTCCAGGCGTCCACTCTCAAGAAGTTTCATTTTACTCCGACTTTTCTTTTACTTTCCTTTATCCACACAAACTCCCTGTTATTATTCTCCAGCATATATTTGTGCTCGCTGCACTACTTCTGTACATAGCAGACGGGTGTATGAATATCCCTTTCCTCTTTGAATGGAGAAGCTTCACACTCGGTATCAAATTCGTCTTCTGTTCTTCTTCCGCGCTGATGAAATGCGGGAACATCACAAATAGGAAAAAAAAGTTTGTTTTTCTTCAAACCGCTTACCTCGGCAGCGGATTATTTATAGCTTGTAAAGGCCTATGTATACAAAATACACAATGGCGCGTCACCCCACTTGTTGTCCACTTGTCCTACAAAATACTCGTAAGGCACTAATCAAGAAATTAAGAATCAAAATCCATAGAAGACATCGTAAGGGTTTCAATAATTAAATAAGGCACTAAAATAAACAAATGCGTACGAGAACCACTAATATTTGATTAAAAACAGCACAACACAATGAAACAAAACTATCTTCCAGAATTCAGGACCATAGAGTAATAAATAGAATAGAATTGCGTCACAGACGTAACACCCATAGACACTTTCCATAGACAAACCGGAACCCGAGATAAGCACACACAATCTGTGAAAATTTCACGCCAGATTTTAAAATTAAAAATTAATTTTATTAAAAATACAGTAGTGTTGTGTGTACATGTGTGAAAGTCTTGGAAACTTTCCAAATATATATAATATATCTATACAAAGTTTTCATGCCAAGAAAAATGGAAACTGTAGGGGTGGGTGTCCCCGGCTAGCGAAGAATTAAACTAAATTTACTGAAAAAACTAAATTATAGTGCCAGCATGGACTTTAAACTATTAGAATTATAAGTTAAGCGGATTTCGGTTGGAAGAAACGGTCGAGAAATAACATCGAATATTCAGTTTCACGCTTGCACGTCAACTTTTGGGCGCATTCCCAGGACCCTTATTTATAATTTCATAAGACTGATGCCATTAAAAAAACGTTTATATCGTTCATTCAGGCGACCTTGTTCCTGACCGCTTATTGGTTAATCGACAAGGTGGCGCGATAAGGTGTGGCAGGGAAAACCTATGGGGTTTCACACCTCTAGTTCTTCTGTTGGGAAGCCGTCAAGGTTCTCTAGGGTGGCCATACGCTATAAATCCATTCAATGAATAATACATTTTGTCATTATGACAGATCTAAATTACAATAGTTCATGTTCAAGTGAAAGTTTAAATTTATGAAAAGTATATATTTATATTTAAACCTCGTATTCTTAATTTTTGTATAATATAATGGCACTAACTGTGTCTGGGTTTATTTCTAATTCTTTAAGAAAATATATTCCCATTTTTTTAAGGTATCAGAAATATGGTAAGTCTCGAAAAAGTGTTTTTGAAGATTACATATCTCTCATCTCCAGTGTCTCATACTATCCTGTTTACTTCTTTTGTAGCAACCCATAAAAGATTTTACCGTCGAACTGATATAATACAAAATGATAAAAAATGGGAAGTGACATTAGATCACAGGAGACTGAAGACTCCAAATGGACAAGTATTGACTGTGAACGCTGAACCTCTCGCGCGGGCCATAGCCGCTGAGTGGGACGCGCAAACAGATACTATAGCTCAGCCTACTATGCATTTGGTAACTATAAACTACAGGTTATTTTATATTTGAAGATAGTACTACTTTCAATAGTACATCTGTGACGACACCATTGCCATTCTTATTCAAGTCTCATAACTACAGTACAACGCAGTTGTATTCTGCCCAGTGCTGTAAGACACTTGCTTTTAAAAAGCATTATGTTTGAGTTTTAGAAATACTTAACATCAGATGCTTCAAATGTTGCTAAAGTTAGCTATTTTTCAATTTCAGAAATCAGTGCCTACTGATATATGTTACTGACATTAATCATGTATTAATTGTAGCCTATTAGAATGTCAATTTATAATGCTGTGATGCATTAGTGACTTCTCTGGTGTAGAAAATATCCCTAGGCTAGGTGACTGCTTTCCATCAAGCCTATCTGGCTTTTCATTAGGTTTATTTATAAAAAAAAAACTTGAAATTCTTCACCTTAGTTGGTAAAAGTATCTATCACAATACTTTTTACTCAATATACAATTCATGTTTGTTAAATTATATAGTAAATGAACATGCAGCTTTTCTGATGCTAATATAAGAATTTTTTATTTATTACAGACTGCACTATGTAACACTGCTTTGGACAATCCAGGAAAAATCAATTCACATGACATCACTAGTTATTTACTGGACTATTTAGCCACCGATACACTGCTGTTTTATTCGGATGTAGGTATAGTTATTGTTATTTTCTAGAAATAGTTTTACAAATATATACAATCATTACAGACTTACAGTTTAGTCAAATTCTAAATAAAAGTAGTCGGTTCTTTAAGATGCTCACAGATGTCTTGACAAATAAAAATGCACTAAGATTGCTTTTTGGACCCCAGACACTATAATGCAATTATTCTATTAAATAGAAGATATAGTTGCATTAGTATTGTCATTTATATTAGAACACAAAGGAATGGGCCATTTGAAGCATAATTATAGACTTCATTATAGACATCTCCTTGATTATCATCAGTCTAAATGAGAAATGTAAATGATTAATAGATGGTATTTAAAAAAGACTAGGCTTATATGATCATAAGTTCTCTGTAAATTTGGTATAGTATGTTATTAGAAAGTTCTATGGAAAAAATTATCAACTTGATTGATATGTGGTTATTGTGTACCTTTATGGAAATTAGATAATATAATATAAATGATAAAGAATCATGAGAAGCATTTATTAATGTTTTTTTAATTTGATTAGGAAACAGAAGAATTAAAAGCACTTCAGGAAGAAAAATGGTCTCCAATACTAGAATGGTTTCAGTCAAGATTTGGTATAACCCAAGAGGTCTCTAAGGGTCTAGAGCCTCCACCAGTCAGAACAGAGACTCGAGCACTGTTGGCGCGTTATTTCCTATCCTATGACTTTGTGGCCCTTAACGGTTTGTATCTTACACAGATATAATACATGAAACAGCTGATCTACCTATTGTTGGTTTTAACTATAAATGTTGTGAATACATTCTAGGCAAATTCTTTTCTTCAAAAAATTGCTCACAATGTAATCAAAAGTTTTGTATGGAATATAATAGTAATGCTAAAACAAAACCTAAGGCTTAATCATAAAATTTACAGTGACCAAGATATGTAATGTAAACAGTAGTTCTCATGTGTGGTATTGCTATCTGCATATGAGCTATCATATGAGTTTCTACTGACTTAATCATAATTATACAGGGGCCATGTTCAGTAACAATTTTTCTTTATAGAATTCAAGATGCACACTCAATCGATCCAAAACTTAAGTAGTCATTACATGCCATAAAAATATAAGATTTTTATAAATTCCAATTACGATTCAATAATTAGGTGGTCATACATGCATCAAGGTTTAAGTTGAAATATCTATACCAAATTAGTCTTATTGTCTGTCTTATTACTACAGCTATGTCTTTCGGAGTTGAAGCACTGAAGTCACCAATACTTATGTTGGCGTGTGTAGACAGAGTTTTGGCACCAAAAGAAGCTGTGTTGCTTGCCAGACTGGAGGAAGAATATCAGGTAGGTATCTGCAAAGAATAATAGATGTAATATTTTTTTTATAAAAAAATAAAGAAACAAATAATGAAGCAGTTAGATTGCATGATTTTAACTGGTCACAGATGACCATGGATTGTAGATCTACAATGATCATTACCAATAACAACAAGAGTCCTATTTGAAAATGAGTGCATTTCTATTAATGAGAATCTGCCTCACCATACCTTTTAATGAGAATCTGCCTCACCATACCTTTTAATCCTTTACACAGCAGCTCTATACACTGTTATTTTACACAGAAATATAGTCGTGGGATGTTGCTGCAGGTTACAATCATATAGTTTACCACCCTTATGTGGCCAATATTCGGCTACGAGAAGTGCCCTAGATCTTACTTCTTTACATGTCACCTATATGGATTTAAGGGGATATTTATTCCTCGTACATTAATTATTTTATAAGTACCCATTATTACTTTGTGGTTTATTTATATTAGTAACAGTTATTTAAAATAATTTATAAATAATTATGTACATTTTACATGCAATTTACCTAAAAGAAGTAGTAAGAAATAAAGTAATTAATAGGTACTTTCCTACTATTACTAATAAAATATCCAAATTTCTATTATTCTAGCATTGCAAAATACTTGTAGTTGCTTTTCTATGGCTTTTCTATAATGTTAACAGGAAGTTTAATAAATAGATAGGTATAAAATTTGAATATGCAAAATCTCTATTGTGAATTATGAGACAATAATAACATATTTTGTGGTACAATGTATATATGACAATATTATTATTCCGTTTTCATTGTCTGAGAGACTTCAAGGACGCAAAATTCTCTTTGCTGCCCGGATGAGTAATGATTTGAATTGCCGAGAATAATCTACTATATTGCTCTCTTGGGCCTAGTAGGTAGTGACCCCAATTACTGCCTCAAATTGTGGGATTGATTTTCAGCCAGAACAAATATTCTTATAATATATATATTCCCTGTATTTGAGTGTAAAATTATCTATTTATGTACGTTGGTATATGTGTATTAAAAAAAATGTTAATCAAT
>DWON01010917.1:0-10490 GCA_018251015.1 Phocides pigmalion okeechobee
GTGAGAAGAGTAGCAGACGAGCGTGCAAACCACGTAGTCGCAGCCAATAGATATCCACGTACAACCACAAACACGACCGAAATCCTATCTGAGTTCGAGCATAGATACGTTGCTACTCATGAGGACTAAGTTCGTCTCGCATCAAAGTGTAGCCGACAACCGCGCCTCTCCAACCGAAACACAAGTAATGCTTTACGGATTAAGAGCGCGGGGGTGGTACCTCCCCGCGTCGAATTATAGTTTTCCCACCTTTTAAAATCCTAGTTAATCAGTTTAAAATCTAGCAGTATAAAAATCAGTACAAAAACAATCAAATATGTGGCTTATTAAATTATAAATACTAATGATTTTGATAATTGAAAATTAATTATATATGAATATTATTTACAGTTTAATGGCAGACGTAACATTGTTTAATCCAAAAGTCTTTAATAAGAACCTCTCTTCAAGTTTGAAGCGTCAACGTATTGCTACTTTTGAGCACTGAGATTGTCGCCTCATATGTAAGTAAGTCAGCAAATACAAGTGAAGCGACGACTTTAGTTCTCAGGAAAAGTATCAACGTATGACTCAAGACTTCAGTTCTCTTTGAAGTTAAACAAGAATATAGTTACAAGCAAACTTGAAGTGGGCTTTCCCCTTTGCTGCTTGTAAACTGGAAATAAATTAATGAGCAGCTTTATATTTGAGTACTTTACAAAAAAATGGAGCCTCAAGAGTATTCCTATAGGTCCATGAGCCGTAGATATTTTAATGTCAAATAAACTAGATCCGCTGCAATCTAACAGCAGATCTACTTTTCATCAGATGAACTGCTAAAAGTTGTTCTTTTGATATATATGTTTTCTTCTTCTTCTTCTTCAGCCCATGTCAGTCCACTGCTGGACGTAGGCCTCTCCCAAGTCGCGCAACTGAGCCCGGCGATTTTCGGCACGGATTCCGATAAGTCCGTGAGCCGTAAAGATAGTAATATCATGTCGACTACAGCAGATCAACTTTACATCCGAAGAACTGCTGCCGTGACGGTACGTGAGCTGCAGAGATTTTAATATGAGGACTACAACAGATACACTTTACATGAGATTGACTGCCGTAACTACACTTCTGATGCATCCATTACACATAAAAACAGTCTATCTGCTTTTATATTGAAAATTTTACATAAATGTACCGAAATATGGCCTAATAAATAGAATATCGCTTCTATTGCGCTTATTATATTCACTTTACTAGCTAGAGAGTACGTGCTTGGCTTGCAAAGAATTCGCAGAGGAAAATGCCGATCTCATTTTAGTAGCAGTTATGAAATTTCCAGTTTAAGAACGTTATTTTATTGTTTTCGTTTTTATTAAATCTTTCCACGTCAGTTACTTTTGTACGGCTTTGAAAGCCATCTGTGAATCATGATTTTAGAGTAATGTTAGCTTACTTATTTATTTTAAGTATGATTAGTATTCAAAACTGAGTGAATTGGTACCAATTTTTACAATAGGAAGTGGCTTGTAGCTTGTAGCTTTTATAAAGATTATGTACGCTAAGCTCTCCCTAAATTATAATTAAAATAAGTACATAGTAGGTAAGATGTCATAAAAGTGAATTTGTTTTATTCTTAATGAGAAAAACGTTTCATAAAACTTTGTCCGTTTGTTCCTTTAACGTCAAATAACTGGTTTGATCTACCTCAAATTTTGTACACAGAATGGCTTTAATTCTGGTCTCGTTAGAGGCTACATACTATTACGTTTATTATCTTGGAACAGAGCAATGATTGAAATTAATTATAGTTAAGATAATTTTTAGAGGTGATAGTGCCGTTAGAGCTCGCCCGGAGCGGCACCACCCCCACCCTCATAACCCGCCGTAAAGCAACATGTTCTTCATGTATTGTGTTTCGGTTGGGGAGGTGTGGTTGCCGGATACACATTATTGGAGGCGACCATTTTAATCCTCAAGTGTAAGAACGCATCCGCGTCAATTCTTAAATAGAACTACTGTTCTTTTTTGAGATCGGACGTGGTTGTCCATGGGCTGCAGAGACCACGTAACATCAGGTGGCCTGCAGGTTTCTTACTCTTTCATATTAAAAAAAAAATAGCCTTTGCAAGTATTTTTGCTCAAATAGCTATTACTATAAACTTTATAGCAAGCATTTAAGCTTACATTTCACGTGGATAGCCGCAGGTTAAGTTAGTCTTTCATTATACTTAGTTTTTAGTTTTTCATCATGGTTAATACTAGTTTATTTTATTTTATTTTATTGTCTTATACTTCCCATATATAAATGACGTCATAATGAAATAAAAACATAGAAAGCAGAAAAATATATCCAAATAATCGGTGATAGACCCATTGTTCGCCAGAGGGGTACCACCGCTGATCTCATAATTCGTCGTCAATTCTTGTGTTTCGGTAAGAGAAGTGTGGTCATCACGTATACGCTCTTAGCTGTTTAAGATTGGATAGAAATGTCCATAGGCTACAGTGACTAATTAAAAATATGTAGCCTGCATGCTCGTTTACTACTCTTCGACCTTAAAAAAACAAGCCATCTAAACTGTGTGTTTATAAATGTTGAAATGTGTATAACGAAGCAATAATATTTATTTAATAAAAAATCTTGATGAATTAATTTATTGAGCAGTCCGAACTACACGTCGTAAAAAAGGTTTCCATTCAAGCCGCCCTTTGATGTTGCCGCCCTAATTGTGAGATTAAAACCATAACAGCCGATATAAATAACTTTCGAACACTTTCAACAGTTTCAAGTTTGAAAAATACAGCTGAATATGTGTCATAATCAAAAATTACATGTTATAATAATATCTCTATCCCGAAATATTATTAAACAAAGTCCCCCGTCGCGTCTGTCTGTGTGTTCTGTACGATAAACTCAAAAAGTACTGGACGGATTTTCTCACAGTTTTCAACAAAAGATAGAGTGGTGCCTGAGGAAGATTTTGGTGCATAACAACTTAAGATTTTTGTAAATTGAGCGAGAAATTAAATACTTAAATTCAATTTAGTAATTCAGTCGTCGTTCGAAATAGATGTTTCTAATTGTTTGTTTTTGCAACTAAGTAATGACTGGATGCATGTATGAAACAAAAGTAATGTAAGTAAATACAAACTCTTTTGCCCGAGAGAAGCTGGGTCGGGTCGCTAGTATTATCTAGATGATTAACTTGTTTCTTGGCAACTCATTATGAAGTTTGATATTTGTGAATAGTAAGTTAACTTTATTGAATTAAAATGTTAACATAATTATACAACCTACACAAAATACCATCATAAAATACCTTAAGCCTAGTTATAAACACAGTACAAATTAAAAATGCCATCCAGAATTCCTGCTTGTAGTGCCCAGAACGTTGGCAGCATTCCCTCGTTGTATGGCCAGACTGATTCTTTGAGCGAAATAGTTGCCAGCCCTCCGGTCACCCGAGGCGACGATAAGTTATTAACCTCTTCATGATGAGTGGTCACCGCTGCCTGCGACTCATGGCATACTTTTTTGGTTCCAGGACGAAATTTTAGATACTTGACCATTTGGGGTAAAGGTCGGGTAATATGAGATGTTACTACGCACGATTTTACTATTGTGGTTTCATAGGGCAAGGGAGGCCCCGAGATATCGAATGAAACGGACCGGTCCTTCCCTTGCATGATGCCCTTAAACTCTGTCCGGAACATATTTCGTCAATCCTAAATTTGCTTTATCAAGTACAATCTCATCTTCTATGAATCATTGTGATCGATCAGGACTCCATCATGTCTTATGAAATCTGAATAAAAGGGTGTCGTGTAGAAAACATTATTTATTATGATTAAGTGGCATATCCATGTATGACAGTGACAAAATAAGCGAGCTGTATGCTCGTTTTCGTCGCTAAATAACAGTGTATGCGAGCCACGGAATAATTAATTAAACCTATTCGATAAACCTGTTCAACCGATGTCAAGGATGTTGTTCTCGTACACATGTAAAACATAATGATTTGGCAATTTGGATTATTAGTATTCATATACACGACTTCTTCCACTTTGCATTTTATTGAATAATAAACTAGATTCGTTGCTGCGTGTAAATTTGTGTTATTTTTAATCAAAATATAGTCTATATGTTAATCTAATACAGGCTGTGTAATTTCCAACTTTAGTTTAAGTTCCTTATGCCATTATGAAGATAAGACGTAATAAAATGTTGAAATATCTCAACATCCGCATTTAATAAGATAGATCTAGATTTTTTTAATGAATGGAAAAAATAAGTATGCGATCCATCTCGTGGTAAAAAGTCACCGTCCAATACATCTTAAACCAACTTAACATAGAACAGGAATCTTAGCTGCAGTCTATGACAGATGCTAAATCTGAGGACAAATATGGTCTTAGGAGTTTAACCATTTAAAGTTGAATTCGCAAAATGTACTATGCCTTAATTTTCAGGAAGCAAAATTCACCAAGTTAATATATGTATGTACATGATAAATTGGACTGCTGAGATGGATGGAATGCTGAGAGTTAGACAATTTGAGAATTTTAGTATTTGAGATAGCAACTGGAAACTGCGAATTGAAGATAACGTACGGGACCATTGTAGGGGCTGACAAAAACCATTCCACAGAAAAGCGAGAATCGATTTACGCTAAAAATGGTTACGGCTCTAATATTTCCCACGTCAAACACTACAAAGTTGTGTCACCACGCAAATTAGGTTTATTCGAAATTATGTCGTAAAAATGTATTTTACGGAAACTGATATTTAAATAGGCGTACATACCATTTTATTTCAGCGAAAAGGCCCTTCAGAAGTCATTTTAGAACCGCATACGGGGACAGTAGGGTGTCGTATTTTGCGCGCGGTACGAGTAGCTCCTAAACAGAGCTAATATCTAACTCATTCGTGTTGTTAGACATTAAAATAATTATCACAGCTCGGATTTACAGATCGAAAATATTTTACTCTTCTTTCCTCGCTTACCGACGTTGCGTTATTTATAGCTGTTTCACACCATACTTTACCATAATCCGGCTATTTCCTACGTGTTTTATGTAACCATTCTGTGTAATCCATTCGACATGTGTTACGCTGTTATCGACACCGGCAAGGCTTTGTTTCGTGTAATGTTTGACATCTTGTCATTCAAAGCTTTCTTAGATTCAATGTATTTGTATTAAACGAAGCGTGAGTGACGTTGTTTATTTCGTGTAATATTTATAACGCTCCGAGAGTAATCATATATAAACTTAGCCACGTTTTTCTATCTACGTTAACGTCGTAAACAATGTTTACTATAATTACATAGGTGAGTAAGGTTCGAATAAGAGAAAGTAAAATTAATATAGTTCAAGGGTAATTAATTATATAATTTCAAGAATTTAACATTTTAAGCGAGTGCCATTATAGTATCTCTTACATGCAATTCTGATTTTTCCAAGTTATACGCTCTATAAAATCTCACTTATAATATAAATGCGAAAGTGTGTATGTGTATATGTTGAAAACGGAACATACATACAAATGTCTGTTCCGTTTTCAAAGCAAAAAGACTGAATCGATTTTGATGAATTTTATAAAGTAATAGATTAGACCTTAGAGACGGATATAGGCTAATCTTTGTACGGAAAACCTTGAAGAGGTTGTAATAGAGGATGCATTTTACTACGGGGAAATGTTTATTTTTTAAGTTAGGGATACGAATATGATTTTTTTTAATTCGTACTATACTCTACTACTATTACTTACTTACTATACGTACTATTAACTCTGAAAAGAATTTTGGTAATTGTACCCCTAAGGGAAAATAACCGGATTTGAACAATACAATATCTTAATATCGTCTTTTGCGTGGGCAACGCTGGGACCAAGCGCTATTTAATTATCAGTTATTTCAACGCTGAAGGAATAAATTTTGAGGAAACCTAAATGCTTTAGGATTCTCTGAAAAGTTTTCAAAGTCTAACCACCCTGACGTACCAGCTTGATGGACTATGGAGTAACATTATTCTCTAACTCAGCAATGGGAAGTGAAGGTTGATATCCAATTAAGGACATAAATAATCTAAGTACAAAGAATCATGTATTTGCTTTATAAGAATTCTGTATTTTTTTCATATGAGGAAAGTTTGCCATATAAGATTGTCATTTTTTTTATAAAACTGAAGAAAGAGGCAACCGAGCGTGCAGACCAACTGATGTTAATTAGCTGCAGCCCATGGACATCCTCATTCAAAATATTTAACTCGTTTTAAGTGTTTTTTATGTTTGAAAAGTAGCAAACGTATGCAAAGTACCTGATGTAAAGTAGTCGCAGCCCATAGCCATCCACGTATGTACAATCACAAACACGACTGAAATCCCATCTGAGCTGGAACGTAGATACGTTGCTACTCCCGAGGACTAAAATACTCGCTTCACTTTAAGTGTAGCTGGCAACCGAACCTCTTCAACCGAAACAAAAGAATAATTTCACCGCGGATTATAAGAATGGCGCTAGTACCTCCCCGGTTGACTGTCGTTGTACTATCTATCAGACAAATCATACTACTGTATTCTAGTTTGAAAGAGTTCAAGGTGGGTTGGTTCCAAACATTAAAACTTATATTGTTCAAAAACAAAAATATGACGCTACAGACTATAAATAACATTTATTTAGTGCGATATTTTATAGACCACATAACGCGCGGACGTGTTAGGAGGTAGCCCGTAATCTTAAAGTAAATCGTGTTTATTGGCTGAGAATGCATGTAATTCACACATGGAACGCATCAGATCCTCTGCCGCGCGAAGACTGCCTTCCACCGACCAGAAAGGACGATTGATCAACCTAGCAGAGCTACCAACTAAACAGTGAAACATTACTGATATATTGGTAATTATATCATACCATTTTCAATAATATTATAGTGCGGTAATATCCCGAAATTACGCGGTAGGAACTGAGAGAACCGCGAATTTTAATTTAGGCCGCAAACTAATAATAGTAATAGTTTAAAAAGATATGTTTAAGAAAATCTGTACAAATTGTACATAAAAGCGAAGTAAACTTAGTTGCTTTTAATAATTGTATTAAGGTATATTTTACAGACAATCTTAGATAACACAAATACCAAGTTGTAAACAAGCTATAGTTTTTACTTCTTGTATAGAAGGACAAATGCGCTCTTTAATAAACGGTTCTTTAAGATAATCCTTTTCAATTGATCCAGGCCTTCTGTCATGTTGTCAACCTATAAACGATCATCTGATTGAACTTGGTCTAAAGATATCAATTCAATGTCTTGCTCTTCGACGAATCGCCGAGATTCGAAAATCGCGTAACTCCGGATTCGCGTAATCTGGGGTAGCGTAAGTCGAGGTATTACTGTATAATGAAAATAAATTAATAATCCGGGTACTTCATCCCTTGAGAACGAGCCGGGGTAAAGAGGGATCCTTCGAATTCGGAATAATCTCAATTCGTCTTCCTATTTTTGCATATTAGAAGCAAACGGGCATGAAGACCACCTGATGTTAGTATTAGCTGCAGCCCGTAGACATCATAAACAAGCCCATAGACAAGTGTAGCCGCCAACCGAACATCCCCAACCGCAACATAAGAGGTGTCACGGCGGATTAAAACGGTGACGTCAGTAACTTCTCGGTCGAATAGTAATTCTACAATCTATGAAACAGATGTCATGGTATTTTTAGTTTAAAAAAATCGAGAATGCAAGTCACCTGTTAAGCGGTTATTATCCTTCATGTGCATCCACATAGTATAGGACGGGACGATAAATCGTACATAGATGCATTGCAACTTCTGAAAACTAATACCTAAGATTGCAAAGCTTATAACGTGTACCAGGCATAAACGCCGACAATACTTTATCATGCCAATCCAAAACACTAACGTTCAAAGCGATATATGAGGTTTCAAATTTCGTTTATGAAACTTACAGTGTATTTAATTGGCACTGTAGAATATGGAAGGTAGGAAGGTAGGAACTTCCGTCACGTCTATGACTACGTTGCGTTCCTACTCGCGTGTCACCGCAGCCCCGCATACAGTATATATTTTATCTAAGCATGAAATCGTAACGCGCGAAATTTACAGCGCGAAGCGAGAACTGCCGTACCATACGTAATACGCTATATTTTAGCGTAATATAATTTATATAAGTAACATGTATATTTTGTTAAATTGTTTGTAAATGCCATATTAAATAACATTGTGTTGCGGTAATAAAACAAGCTAAGTGTAGGTCACACTCTCGAACCGTGGTTCCCTATAAGTTAACACTTTGCGGCGCGGATATATATGACCGTGTCAGTATTGCGGAAGGCGGCCCTAAACTGGAGCTTATTTGATTAGACTGAAGATATGCCGACAAATTACTGCAATATTTTATTATTTAGCATCTGTGTATCATCTACGAATACACAGACGTAATGTTCCTCCCCAGTCTTGTAGCGCTGACGTAAAAACAACACTTTTTTTCGTCCGTAACCCATACAAATTTGTCGGTACAACACAGGTGTGTAGGAGCCGCAAGCGCGTCGTGCCCGAATAAAAGAAAAAGAAAGAGTTAATAATCGATTTTCTTGTGATTTTGCTAATAATTTAGGATTTTAACATTTTCCCTTTATTCGTATTATAAAATATTGTGTGTTGTTAAAGTTTATGATGTTAAGTCTACGTTTACTTCCTACGGGATTTGAATCTCTTCCTAGTGTCACAATATGCAACATACACAGCCATATCACATGATTTCGTTGACTTATAAATTTGAAATTTTCACGTTTCTCAAAGATTATAAACCTAAGTATTTGATGCTAATTTCAACTTGATACACCCAACTCTTTTTGAGAAAAACAGACTTGACATGCAGACAGACGGACAACAATGAAACTCTATAAGGGTTTCTTTACCCTTTTGAGGTACGGAACACCAAACTCAAGTTAGCTCCACCTATACATTACAATAAATCGCATACGTTGAACTGGATAAGATTTAAGTCTGAATCGTTTTTCTTTTTATGTGTGCCAAGTAGCAAACGAGCAAGTAAATCACCTGATGATAAGTCGCGGCCCATAGACATCCACATGCAAGCGCAAACACGACTGAAATCCTATCTGAGCTCGAACGTAGATACGTTGCTACTCCTGAAGACTAAGATAATCGCTTCGCTTCAAAGTGTAGAAGACAACCGCACCTTTCCATTCGAAACACAAGTAGTGTTTTACAGCGGATTATGATGGCGGTGGTGGTCCCTCTCCAGTCAGATAGTTCTCCCAATTTTAAAATTCTCGTACGGTTATGTTAATATGCCTGATTTTCTTTTGATTCTCTACAATAGGATTCATGTACGCGCAATTGAGAGATTGTACTTACTGTAAAACAGTCAGACCGATATATTTGACTAAATGTGTATAGCAAATAAACATGCAGCTTATCTGTCGACAACTGCCTATACCATGAATTCTCTATATATCATTGTTGTGTCGTACATAATTTTTATAATCCAAAAATTTCTTTGAAATTGCACGTAAAATAATTATTGGGTATATTTTTATGCTAATCAAAATTCTATTATATAGGAGCAGGGTAATGTATGGTACTTACAATAATGTACATTTGGTACACGTGAAAAAATAATATTTATTATGCGCTTACCGCTTATGAACAGTTAAAAATAATGAACTCAGTCAAGTTATAAAAGTTTTTTACAAAACCTTTATGCGCGATTTTTTGTTGGCAAAATCATCGATGATATGGTCGTAAGTAATCTTGTTATTTTATTCGTTGTTAGTACAAATATGTTTCCTTACTTCAAAATTAATCTTATTTTCCTTTTCTTTTTATAAGATAGATAGTAAAGTAAAAGGTATGCCTAAATTACATATCTTAGAACACGATGCTGAACTGTGAAGGGCGCTGAATTCTGTAATACAGGTTTCGCCTAGCTTAGAAGTCAGAGATTCAATTACTTATTGATCTCTATAAATATAGCAATGATCTTATTACCGTAATATAACTTTAACGACTGTCTCTATACTTTTTGAAAATAAATAATAATTATTTATTCATTTATTTGGGAAACAAGCAATTATGAACATACATACAATCAGAGTTTAGATACATACATTAGTGAAGTTTCCACTGTAAGCATTATTATTATTGAAAAAAAACCGGGCCCCAAATTTACCGCCCCAGAAATCTACCGCTCTACGCTCAAGCCTGCTCATCCTGCCGTTGAATCCGCGACCAGCCAATCCCAGTTTCACTGTCACAGCTGCTGCATGTCACATTATTATGCTCAAGCCACTCGCGTGCAATCCTATAAAATATAACGCCAATGGAATCAGTAATAAGCTAGAATGTCGCGCAGCTTTTGAGCGAGATAATTCCTAGAATTAATGTTTCGGTTGGAGAGGTGTGGTTGCGGGATACACATTATTGGAGGCGACCATCTTAGTCCTCAAGAGTAGGAACGCATCCGCGTCCATC
>DWON01010918.1:0-10490 GCA_018251015.1 Phocides pigmalion okeechobee
CTACACTTTGAAGCGAGGTGACCGTCTTAGTCCTCAGGAGTAGCAACGTATCTACGTTCGAGCTCAGATAGGATTTCGGTCGTGACTGTGGTTATACGTGGATGTCTATGGGCTGCGACTACTTAACATAAGGTGGTTTGCATGTTCGTTTGCTAGTCTTCTCACATAAGACATGTTATGTACATAACAATGAAGTCTGTTTTGTGAATTGAGTTTCTAAGATAGAAACACTTACTCCAGTTATCACGTCGAGGGCTCAATGTAATCAAAATAAAAACAACAGATTACATCAGTACAAGTTACGTAGTAGGCAAGAACCAGCAACAGTGCTGTACATAACCCTTAGGAGATAGTAAAAAGCGTTGGAGGAAACCAGCACTCACATATATTGTAATTAGCAGGGAAGTTTAGTTACGATGCCATGCAATGTGGCCATGGGTTTGAAAATTTACGGATTGATAAAATTTATACCACCTTATATTACACCTAAATGTCCCGGGGTGGACGGCATGTTAAGTGTCTAAAATCGGGTGTGTTCGTTACTCCTTATATTATACCTAAATGTCCCGGGTAGGACGACGTGTTTAGTATGTAAATGTCCGTTTAAGTTGTTCCTGAGGGATAACGGCAGAGTGCGGGAGTGTACGAGAGTGTTCCCGTATGCCCAATCAGCGGTCGAACAATGGAAACATGTCGGGTTTTTAATCGTTTGGCGCCCAATATAATCTTCCGTCGACCCTGTAGCGGAAGATTCTTGTCTTAAGTTTTCCTTACGATAAAAAAAAAACAATTTGTATATAACGAAGATATGATTTTAAGATAGGAACGAAAGGATAGATTTTTCATGAAAACTGTTTTGAAAATATTGCGTCTGGCTTTTTTTGTGCTGTTTTTATTCCATTTGTATCTAGGTTCTATCAGTATATATATAAATAAGCTTAGGAACAATTGAATTTATACAGATGTACTGTTTTTCATTGTACCCTTGACATTCATTAAGTGTACCTTATAATGAAATAAAATATTTGAATTTGATGGATTTTTTAGAAAAAAATGACAAGTAATATGGAAAAGAAACAAAACAAACAACTAAACTACAATTGACGTTTACATGATCCGAATTTAAAATCAAGAATGCGTACGTAAGTTGTACTAAAACTTGGTAATCCTACAAGTGGATTCTTAGTGAACGTGACTAGGAAAAAACGAATCGGGAAATCTCTAACCTTATTAGTTGCTGTGACAGACAGACCGACATTCCAGATCTAACTTATTCGGCCTGCGTAACGTCTGACGCCGGAAAAGGCTGAGTTTTGTTCCAAACGGCCCGGTTGAGTTTCGTCACGAAATTTGTATTGAATCGATACTAATTTATAGTGTTGAGCACTATTTACTACCCAAGCGGCATTAATTCTCAAGCATTACTTAAATTTCTTAGTAAATAGCTTGAGCACTATATTTTTATATTGGGCTCTGTATATTAAAGAAAGGATATTGGATTTAATTACGAGATTAAGATAGTGATATTAGGCTATCTTTTGATATCATAGTGAAATATTGTCCTTCGATGTGATAATTTTGACACGAATTTCATAAACAATAATATATTTACATTTTTAATATGTGATATGTTGAACTTAATAAACTAAATACTTAATTATTATTTTGATATGTTAATACGACATATTCTTACACTGGCCGTTAAGAAGGTAGGATTAAGAAAAAAGAAAAAAAGGCGGGAGTTGAAAATTTAAATGGTGCATATAATAAAAAATGAAAATCAACATTTTTTTTTAGTAAAATTTCAGAATGTAATTAAATATTAAGATGGCATTTTAATCCGGAATAGTCAGCTCATCAGCTGTTACCGATTATATTTATAAATAAATTGGTATTTAAGAGTCAAACGGAATTTTATAAAATTATTATTTATTTATATATTTTTCAAGACTATCCAATCAAATATCAGATTCAATAACATATAAATTAGGTGATAAACTCTTCGGACCGATATGCATCTTAGAATACCAATATACAAAATCCATGACACCTTCGAAACTGGCGCAACAGTAAAGTGGGTCTCTGACCGTTTGATCTGGTTATTCTGACATAATAGAATTGTTTACGTGATCGTTTTTACTTAATGGTAAACGGGACGCGACACATGTTTGCATATAAATCGAGACGTGGCTTATTATACCCTTGATATCAATTGTCAATTGTCACGGATGACAAGCGAGCTGTTTCATATCTCGCGCAGCGAATTGCGATCGTTATTCAGCTCGGAATTTCGTTCAATATTCTTCACTTGCATAAACATGGACTCCCTGTATATTATTTAGATTAAATAGGTTTTTACCATAATTTTAATATATGAAATATTATATTCAACATCTACAGTTTCTAACACGTTGCTTCAATGTTTATTAATGGAGGCAACGGACAATGTTTCACTTTGTAATATTGTAATCTAGAACTTAAGGTTTTGTATTGTAACCTAGAGCCTAAGCTTTGTGAAGAGACAAATAAAGATATTTATTATTATTATTATTACTTTAATATAATAGTAAGGATAAGGATTTTAATTAAATGTCACTCCTGCGGCGCTGTTATGATTTGTATTTAAACATTTCACAACAAAATTGTAAACTGTTTGGCGGCGCCGTCTTTGAAAATAGCTGCGCTTATTTGGATTGTACAGAATATTCAATAAATAACTTGCATAACGTTGTCGCTCAATGAAATATTGAGTAGCGTTAACCTGCTACTTTGGTCAAAATATAGTCTAACACCAGCTATAAATAGTATAGCGATACGTCAATTGATTGCTTAAAAATGGTCTTTTAGCTATAATTAAATTTAGCTTTAGTAGTTTACAGCTGTTAGTATATACTCGTAGCTTGTTAATCATTTTTACGGCCTTGGATTTCATCTTTCTAACATTACTTTATTTATATTATTATTTATTGATTCATAGCTTTAATAAAAAGACCAAGATTCTGTGATCATACAGGTAGATTAATCCAGTGGTTCTTGCGTTAAACAAAAAAAAACAAATAAACATATGAATAAATATTTATATATGCCGAACTCAAATGCACTATACATCATAAGCTGCCTATCGGTATGATTATTTCCGACATCTTTAACAATTATCGTCATATTTCATCCAATCTACACAAAATATTAACACACAGACCTTCTTGAATTCTAATAAGCAAAACCGCTTGGAAATGTATACAGTAGTTCTTGAATACCATATCGCTTTCAGACAGACATACGCCATGGGGGATCTTTATTTCGTAATATGTAGGGTATGAGTATAACTTGTTTACTACGACTCTTGTTATATTATCTATAGTGACGAGTTGAACTTATTATAGGCAGACCTAAAATTTCTAATGTATTCCTCAAAGTTAGCATAAAGTTTATTTGTACTTCAATCTCTTTATTTATAGAGAGAAAACCGTCATAGTGGAGCGCTAGCCTAATTCCTTGCTACATGGTGGCTATCAGTCGACATACTGGATTATCAAAAAAAGTCCTTGTATTTGAACAAAGTTTAATTCTAGAGAAATTTATTCCAAATTTATTCCAGAATAAAGTAATACCATTTAAAAAAAGAACAAATCTTAGAATTTTTAATAGGTACATCAAGATTAAAGATTTATAGCACCAATTTCTGTGGAGAAAGAAACGTATCTGTCATGGCGGACGACGATCAGCTGTTAGAGTTTGATTAATCTGTTCATTACGACAGATGACATTTATGATTGGATATTATAACGCTATAAAAACAAGTTGACATTTTGACATAGTAAAAATAGTAAATGTTGCCACAAATTATAAACTTTACAAATTGAAAAAATTAATTGTATCTTTTTTTCGTTTTCTTTTTCTTAACTAATGATAATCAATTCATGTAGTTTTTTTTTAATATGAGAATGGCAAATAAAGTATTAAGTGGTCGCTGTTAACCACAGACAATCACATACAATCTCAAAGAGGACTGAGGTCATGCCTAAGGTCGTACGTAAATGCGTACTCTTAAGGACTAAGCTTTCTTTCGCCGCATTTTCTCCAAAATGAAACACCATTTTATTTTTACTATTTAACAGGTACTCAAGATTAACGACTTTTGATTGTTGATTGCTGATATTTTTAACCAATTGCATGGCTCGTGGTCACGGCTAAAAGCTTAACCATAGCAGTCGAAGTAAAGAAATTAAATTTAAATTTTTTATAAGAAGTTCGCCTATTTCCAAAATATAGTATGTAACCGGAACAAGAGTTGTTTCACAGTGGGTTATAAGGTAGTCCTTATAACGGTTCCCAATTGGACAATTTTTCCACCTTTTGTAGGATAGTACAAACTAGGATTTGCATAGCTTATTGTGAATAAAATTATCCTTAGATTAAAGAATAAGACTATTAATAATCCGAGATTAGCTAAGTTACTCTAGCATATTTCGTTGTTCGGATATGTACATTAAAGAAATAAGTATTATAATCCAAGATTAGTTAAAGTCTAGAAAATTTCCTTGTTTGGATCCTTACAATAAAGAATATAAGTAATTATGATCCGAGAATAGTTAAGTTACTCTAGCATATGTCGTTGTTCAGGTCCTAACAGTAAAGAATATAAGTAATTACAAACCGCGATTAGTTAAGTTAGACTAGAATATTTCGTTGTTTGGTCGAATAGTGCCTTAATTGGACATTAGTATCCTGCGGGCGGCATTATGGTCGCCATACATTCACAACGAGGCTTGCGCAAACGTCGCCTATCCTGGCTCCGACATTCCTTGAAAACTTGCAAAATCTGAATTTGCTTATTAATTCGTAATATTTGAATCGTGCTAATATTTCCTTCCTTTCATTAACAACATTGCTTTAGTAAGACTAATTGTATTAATATAGAGATTTTATTGGGATTTTGCAGGATTATGCAATAAGAATGTGGAACATGATAGGACGTTTTCGATTCCATTGGGGGTAGTTCCACTCCACATCCATTTCTAAAATGAAGCAGTTCTTGTGTTTCGACTTTACAAGAGCTGTTGCTAGCTATGCATATGAGTGAGTAGGTACTACTGAGACCTAAGGTCCTAAGCCCTCGGTAATATCAACGTATCTAAATATGATCTCAGACAGTACTTCAGTTATATCTGTAGGTTAAAAATGGATGTCCATGGGTTGCAGCGACCATTTAACATTAAGTGGCCTCTGGATCGAAAAAGTGCTATACTTCCTCTGTCTGCCATTAGAGTAGATTATATGGCGACTTCTGGAATCGAGTGTGTTAAGAGTAGGCGTTTAAAGTCTCCCGATTTAGCGATCCCGGGAATGACGTCCGTGATGTCACGTCGGCAGAGATACAAGAGGGCGCCCCTGGATTCGGGGAAGTTTCCCCGAAATATGTCATGTTTTGAAATTAGAACAATATATGTTTAATATTTATCTGTAATCTGTATGTATCTGTTTATACAGATAAAAATAATTATTTTATCTGTATAAACATTTCATTCTGTCATTATTTTACCAAATAGTCTTACGTCTCTTTCCATTGATTTATTATTTAAATACCGAATACCATCCAATTATACATGTTATACCAATATAGCATGTCCTATTGGAGCATTTTGAGAACAGCAGCGCTCTAACAGCGTTCATATAGAGTTCCTGGTGTTCTTTATGAGCACCGAAGAAGATCAACGAGAGGTTTAACGAGAGAATTCTATCATGTTATGTAGAATTTCCATTCAATAAAAACCCTCAATGACCTTCTGTACCATTGAAAGTACTTTATCTTAATTTTTTTATTAATTGAAGAGTATGCAAATTACCTGATGTTAAGTAGTCGCAGCCCATAGACATCCACATACAACCACAAACATGACTGAAATTTTAAATCCTCCTGAGGACTAAAATGGTCGCATCTCTTCAAAGTGTTGCCAGCGACCGTACCTCTCCAACCGAAACATAATGCTTTAGGACGGGTTATGGCGTAGGTGGTACCTCCCCAGTCCTTGTCACCTTCAAATATGACAAAAAACGGCTAACGGTGGTACACTCCACTCCTATTACCTAAATGAAACGCATTCCTTAGTTCAGAGCTAAAGTAAATCGTACCGTGAGATACTGTATTCGGTAATCACAGATTGCGTAATGATGACGATTAGGCTGTTACGTAGGTCTCGTCTAGTTCTAGTCTAGTTTTACCTTAAGCAATGACATGTGGCCGATCCATCGGAAAGTATGCTCATAGAGCTGTTGATACCGCGATAAAGTCACGACCGTGATAAAACTAAGTTTGCTTATAATTTGTTTACGATTTTGAACTAATATCATCGCGGAATTGTCGATATTTCGAACCAGTTGTATGGCTCTTGGTCACGGCGAAATTGAAATAATCGTGAGTACCCGACATGTACCTAATAAAATGTATAATTTGTTGGTGAAAACGAACGTTACTACTACGAGTTCAAAAACTATACCTCTGCTATAAGTTTGTGAAGAGTTGTTATCTACTATCTATCGTTTAATTGACAGGATTCCGAATATTGAATTGATCAACACAGTAGAAGTTCCTCATATTCTTGTGACAACTAAATAGATATGATCATCTTCAAATATCTGGGCGTATCACCTTTAAGAGCTAAGAAAATTCTCGATAAAGTCTTATTCGATCCAAAAAACTTGCAAAAATTGGTACATTCGTTTATAAACTACGATGCCAACGACACACAGAAACAGAGACAGACCGTCAAATGTCTAACAACCCTCTTTCTGCGGACACACAGAAACAGAGACAGACTATCAAACGTCTAATAACCCTTTTTTTGGACACAAGAACACAGACAGATCGTCAAACGTCTGACAACTATTTTTTTACGGTCCCACAGAAACAGAGAAAGACCGTCAAACGTCTAACAATCTTTTTTACGCACACACAGAAACAGAAACACCGTCAAACGTCAAAAAAACGTATTTACGTCGGAGGTAAAAATATTATCAGCTCTCAGTCGGTGCTCTCACTTTCCTTCACACTGGGTGTAAGTTAGCCAGGTTCCGGCCGAGCAGACATGCATCACATATGGCATTATAAATACCTTTACTTTCTTAGTTCTCCACACTCTCTCACTTGGACTCGATTAAACCACATCATTTAACAAGTTTACTTGTTTATTCAAAGCAGATTCTTTACAGAATTCTTTTTCCATTTTGTTTATCCAAAATGTCTCGAATACTGCCTGTAAGTTTCTAGTTGTCATAAATAAAACATGATAGTTTTGTTGTTGATTAATATGTTGTAATTATTATCATAATTATCAACAGAACTAGCATATGATTTAAATTAATATTGTCGCGAAATTTAGACACGTACGGAGAATCCATAAAAAATCGTTAATTGTGAGTACCCGGTACATAGTAAAATGAAAATTACGATAATTTCGTTATCTGTGATCGATTTTTTTAACATGTTTTAGTTTAGTGTGGCCTTATTTTGACAATTAAAACAAGAACGAAAAAATATTCAAAATCCCAAATTTAATCAGTTTGATGAGAAATAACGTAATCTTGTCCAAAATTATAATTTTCCAAAATGTATTAGTTAGTATGTTGCAATAATTATATGGGTTCTAAAATTATTATTCTCTAAGTTTTTCTAATACGAAATGAATAAATGTGTTGCAATAATTATAATTCTCTAAATTTTCTAAATCGGATTAGTAAATGTGTTATACTAATTATGTACGTTCTAAATTTATAATTCTCTAAATTTTCTAAATCGGGTTAGTAAATGTGTTATAATAATTATGTACGTTCTAAATTTCTAATTCTATAAATTTTCTAAATCGGGTCAGTAATTGTGTTATAATAATTATGTACGTTCTAAATTTATAATTCTCTAAATTTGTGTTGCAATAATTATTAATATTCTAACATTATTTTTTATAAATTTCTAAAACTTCTAAATCGGATTGGATAACTGCGTTGCAATAATTATGTAGGTTCTTAAAACATCGTATGACGTCTTGCAGTAAAGGCCAAAATACTGATAGACGAATGGTTCATGAGCCAGATAATTTCGTCAATCATTTCTTTTAGGAAGATAACTCGTAAATGCTTCAGAGATGTGAATCATTAAGCCTTGTAAATGTTAGCTGCGGCTCTATGGGTGGGATGAGTAGAGGTTTTAGGTGACGGCAGATATTTTTACGTACGTAGGTTGCCACCGTTACTCATTCTAACCATAGATCCGCAGCTGTCGTTCACGAAACTTCACGATAAATCTCTCCGAAGCATTTGACGACTTCTGAGAGAGAATTTTGAGAGAGATGATCTGGTCATGAGAATCTGTTGCTGACTCTTGGTCTACTATATTTGTGCTAGTTAAAAGCAAATTGGAGTTTTCGTACAAGATAACCTACTTCTTTATCATTTGCAGAAGTAAATATTATTTGAATAACTCACGATTTTAGTAAATTATTTAGTTTGTTTGTTATTTCCAGATTATTTTCCTCTTGTCCGTATGCTGTTCGAGGGTTCAGTGCGCTGAACAGAGCAAGAGGGATTTAGCAGGACTTGGAACAGTTGGAGTTGGGATCCATGGACATGGTTATGGAGGAGGTCTGGCCGGCATCGGAATTCCTGGTGCCTTTGGAATTTTAGGAGCTGGAGGTATACCGGTTTCGGCGATCGGCGTGTCTGCTGGAGGCATTGGTATCGGAGGCATTGGTATCGGGGGTATTGGTCTGGGGAGCATTCTGGGTGTGCCAACGCAGCACACGTACTCGGAAATCCATAACAGAATCCCCGTGCCTGTTCCTCAGCCAGTGCCAGTCAGCGTGCCCAGGCCCGTGCCAGTGCCTGGGGCTGTTGGCGTGCCAGTGGACAGTCCTCGTCCCGTGCCCGTGCCAGTGCCCCAGCCAGTAGCCCATATCATCCACCGGCCTGTCGCTGTGCCTGTTGATAGACCGTACCCGTACCCAATCGCGCAACCCATACCTGTTACGGTAACGCAGGGCGTTGGTATTCCGGTTCCCCAGCCTTATGCTGTAGGGGTGCCTGCAGCTGTTCCTGTCAGGGTTCCAGCACCGGTCGCCGTGCCTGTTGCTGTGGGAGTTGCAGGTGGAGCCCTTGCGGGTGGAGCCCTTGCAGGTGTTGGCGGTGGCGCTGGATCTGCAGGCCTAGGTATCCCAGTTGGAGTAGGCGGTTCAGTATCTGGACCCTCAGTCGGTTCGGTGGCTGGACCCAGCGGAGTTTCCAGTTACGGCACCGTGGTGGCATCTCACGGCCATTCCGTCCACCACCCCTATTAATTGCCCAATTACTTAGTCCGTAATCAAATTGCGATTTTAAAATAATATCGCGGATTTTACATTTTGTTCTATAACTGGTACTCATGATTAATGCTTTAAATGCGAATATTTGGAACCAGTTGTATGTCTCGTGGTCACGGCGTGGCATAGTGTGGTTTCGCCGTGACCACGAGCCATGCAACTGGTTCGTTATATCGACAATTAAAACGCGTTAATTTTAGGTACCCATTATATAGTAAAACGAAAAAAAAAAATCCTTACCAAATCGTGTTGTGCCAAACGTAAAATGTACTTGCCAGTTTAAAATGATAAGAAATGCATGCAAATCTAGTCTGTAGTGTATTGTATAGAGTCCATTATGGTGTCCCACCTTTTATCTTAGAAGCCTTACGGCGGTATTGCACCGTTGGAATAATAAAGACCAAATTAAAAATCAAGTCTGGGGAAATATAATAAAGACCTAATTTGAAAAAGAGTTTTGGGAAATACGAAGTAAGTTTTAGAAATATAGTATGATTGGGGAGGTACCATCGACACCCTCAAAATCCGCCGTGAAGCAAATTTATAATAATAATATTAAAGTCAGAGAAGTGTGGTTGCCGGCTATATTTGGAAGAAAATCACCTTCTCAGTCCTCAGAAGTAGCGACACGTCTATGCACGAGCTCAGATAGAACTTCAGTCTTGTTTGAGATTGTACGTGGATGTCCATGGGCGGCAGCGACAACATCAGGTGGTCTTCAAAGTAGTTGGCTACTGTTTCATATAAAAAAGATGAACATGACTTTTGTAAGATAAAGAAAATCGGTGTGTAATGTTTATTAATTTTTTGTAACAAGTAAATCGAATAAAAAAATGGAATTTCAAAAGAAAATACAAATGTTAAGTTTTATAGGTCTTTATCACTCTAAAGGTGCGATTTTATTAAGACTAAGACTAGTAATACTCATTGTAATCCATGAATAAACACTATGGCCTTGTGTATTTGAGTGTTTTATTGTTTGGTCACCTTATCTAGATCTGGTATCTTTATAAAGACACATTTTTCTTGTAAGAATGACGTTATAAGTATGTAAGTTTTGAAGGTAGTAGAGCCGTTAGAGCTCGCCCGGGGCGGCACCACCGCCACCCTCATAACCTGCCGTAAAGCAACATGTTCTTCATG
>DWON01010919.1:0-10490 GCA_018251015.1 Phocides pigmalion okeechobee
CACTTACATACGAAAAATAGCCAATACGCATTATTGGCGTCACGTGTACGTGCAGTAGCTCGTACAGCCTCGCTTGTAAGTTTAGTCGGCACCCACAGTTTATATACCATGTTACATGACATTAACATGTGTACAAGGACGTTAACACATAACAGGACATTAACAAGTAAATGTTAGACAGACTATTTAACAGCCCTGGTAATCACAGAAGCATACGTGAAAAGTTACCAAGCGGTCACCCAACCAAAATCCGACCGGTCCAAAGCACGCCTTTGCTCTTTCAATTTTTAACGATCTAAAGAAACCGCGCTGCCTTACGCAGTTTATACATGTATTTTTATATACATAATTCTTCTGCCCACGTGTATGTCACTGAACTCCTAAACCGCTGGACGGATTTTAATGAAATTCATTTGTTTCTTCAGCTGGATCCGACAATGGTTTAGATTTTCAATTGGACCCTACTAGTGTTACCTATTGGTAGCACTGGAATCGGATGCAAAGCTGATATTTCAGAACCTGTATCCAATACAGGCTGGCATACTTTCTGCAAAAAATACTTTATTTTTTCAGAACGGACACCTTCCGCTGACCCCACTAGTTTTTACATATCTTTTCTGTTATCTACACATAAAAGTCTTAGCGAGATAACTACGATTATACGAGATAATTATAGACTAGCTAGAAACCAGTTAAATGCATTAATGTATAAATATCTACCCACTAATCTTCAGTCGCCAACGCAGACAAAATAAAAAGCCGATTCTTGCTCCTAAAGTGCTTAGTTAACTTTTTGCAACTTAAAATCAAGATATCTTGTATTTTTAATCCTCGGCGCAGAAAGGCTGCATTAAGTTTAAAACTTATCAGTAATTCTATGTCTGTCTGTGTGTGATATGCTTCTAAACGGATTAAGTGATTTAAATTTAGTTTCTTTTGTTTGAAAGGTGATTTTATAGAGTGTTCTCAGCTATGACCAAAAGCCATATTTCTGACTGTTTGAAGATCATTATTTATCGTTGCAAGGATAGGCAAAATGGTGTGATAGATTCAAAATTTTGTTTTCTGTGAATTAAATGACATTACAGTATCATGACAATATTAACCTGATGCTGTCTATTTTAATGAAGTCCTTTCGTCATTTTGCCTAAGAAGAACTTAAGAACTTTCATCTACAATAAAGTACTACTACTACTACTCCTCTATAAGTTTTTTTTATTATGAAAGAGTAAGAAACGGGCATGCACGCCACCTGATGCTAAATGGTCACTGCAACCCATGGACAACCACGTCCAATCTCAAATAGAACAGAAATTTTATTTAAGGATAGACGCGGATGTGTTCCCACTCTTGAGGACTAAGATGGTCGCCTCCAATAATGTGTATCCGGCAACCACACCTCCCCAAACAAAACACAATACATGAAGAACATGTTGTTTGTTTGTGGATTATGAGGGTGGCGGTGGTACCGTCCCGGGCGAGCTCTAACGGCTCTACCACCTTTACCCCGGGCGAGCTCTAACGGCTTTAGACGGTTACGGCTAGGAACTTTAGTCCTGTTTGAGGGTTTATATGAATATCTGGGCTGCAGCGCCTAATTCACATCAGACACTACATGATCGTTTACTACTCTTCGTATAAAAAAACCTTTATTATCAGGCCATTTTATAAAACTAAATATACATAGCATCTAGGCAAACAAAACGTTATTACGACGATTACATTATGCAAACCTGGCAGAAAAACGCTGGCAAGCATGATAAAAATGTCATTGAATGCAAATCAATACAATATTGTTTGCAGACTGAATTAATCTTGGGGTCGTAGACTCTGAACTCGGTTTAATTAACAAGGCTATGCACAAAATGATCAATTATTTCAATAAAAATTTTAATGCAACAAGACTGTTATTTTTATGTTACGGATTTTTTATGTGAGAAGAGTAGCAAACGAGCATGCAAACCACCTAATGTTACGTATTTGCAGCCATTTACAACCACAAACCCGACCGAAATCCTATCCGAACTCGCACGTAGATGCGTTGCTACTGCTTAGGGCTAAGATGGTCGCCTCGCCTCAGTGTAGCCAGCAATCGCACCTTTCCAACCGAAACACAAGTAGCGCTTTAAGGCGGATTATGAGGGTGGTGGTGGTACCTCCCTGGTCGAACTATAGTTCTACCACCTTTATAAAAATTAACAGATTAAGTGCAATTTATCACGACTATTGTTTTCATGTCACGGATTGTAATACGGTTTTCATCAATTAACGTAGTGATTGAAGAGGCAAGTTTCTATACTAAACTATACTATACTATACTATGTATATTATAACAGAAAAAAGCCGAGAATTTAAAAGATTTGTAATACGGATACTCACGATTAACGCTTTTTAATTGCCGATATTCCGAACATGTTGCATGGCCCGTCACGGCAAAACTCACGGTCAAACCTCCGTGACCACGAGCCATGCAACTAATTTGAAAAATCGGCAATTTATAAGCGTTAATTGCAGTACCCGTTATACAACAAAATGTATACATTAATGAGCGTTAATCGCAGTACCCGTTATACAACAAAATGTATAAATTAATAAGCGTTAATCGCAGTACCGTTATATAACAAAATGTATACATTAATGAGCGTTAATCGCAGTACCCGTTATATAACAAAATGTATAAATTCCGCCATAATATTAATTTAACACTTTCCCCGCGACTTACTACAATGCTGTGTAATAATAATAATAATAATCATCATTTATTTCAGAATTAAATTCCATAGTTTTAAATTTCACATCAAATATCAATATAAATATTAAAAAAATAAATGTCAAAAAGAAAATTGAAAATAAATTATAATCATTATGTTAGTGACAATTTTGCTTATACCTGTGTTAGTAATTGTCATTAATATTTGTGAGTGAGCGACTAGAGACAGGCACGATACAACAAACACACAGCGCTTACCGTATCCTACCTGTCACCAAAGCCACCCAGTACTTCTGTATTGGACAGTTGAGTCTATCCGCAATCATTCTCAAGATACTAATGCGCGGCACAACGCGCTTGCGGTTGTACACCTGTGTTGTACGGACAATCTGTATGGATTACGGTCGAACTAAAGTGCTGTGTTTACATTGGCGCTACAAGACTGGGGGCGGACATTACGTTTTTGTATTCATAGATGACATACAGATGCTAAAAATACAATATTTACTGAAATATTTAAAGCAAATAAATAGTTGGCGTAAAGTGAATAGTTGGCGTATTTTCAGTCTAGCTTAATAAGCTTCAGTTTAGTGCCGCCTCCCACAACACTAATCCGATCTTATATATGAGCGCCGCGTCAAAGGGTTAAAATCATATACTCAAAAACCTAATAAATCGATAGAGGAAATAAATTAGTTACAGTACACTGTGATATGAAGAACATTACCCGCCTCAGTATACATACGAGTAATACTATTGAGAGGCACAAGCAGTCACGTGTCACGTGATTGCGCTATCTGTATGATTTATACATTGCTAGGTCCCGGCCCAGCTTCGCTCGTAATAGAGTTTATATTTACTTACATTATTTTTCTTTCATTCATGCATCCAGTCATTACCAAATTACAAAAAGTAACAATCTATTTCGAACGACGACTGTATTGTATTGTATTGAACTATATTTCTCACCCAATTTACAAAAAAAAAGTTATAATACACCAAACCTTCCTCAAGACACACTCTACCTTTGATTGATAACTGTGAGAAATTTCATTCAGAATTTTTTGAGTTTGTCACGAAAACATAGACGCGACGGGGGACTTTGTTTTAGAATATCTAAACATATATTCTGCATACATAACTATAAGGATTAGTATATGTTCAATAACCATATGATAAGTTATTCCTTAATACCTAGTTAGAATAACTAACTATTAGAAATATCTGTTTTGAACGACTACTGAATTACTATATAGAATTCAACTATTTCATTTACCGCTAAATTTCCAAAAAAAACTTAACTTATTATGCACCAAAACCTCCCCTCAGGAATCATTGTACTTGTTGTTGAAAATTGTGAGACCCGTCCAGTACTTTTTGAGTTTATCATGAACAGATAGACAGACAGACGGGGAACTTTGTTTTATAATAATCGAATATCATTTAGAGATTGTCCCACGCCCAATGAAGCGTTCTGATAATTTTCGCTAATTAATCTAAACTTACGGCTTTGAATAACCTTTATTATTACAACGAGCTATTTTGGTCTTTAATAATATTAATATGATATTCAGGGAATGTATCAAGATAACAAGATAAATAGAAAATACAACCACTCCAAATTGTGACATTTGAAAAACTGCAATTCAAATTTTCAAAATTCCTTTCTTATACTATATGAAAGAAACAAATATAAATAAAACACTTTGACTACGGTGTGGATATAAATATGTAATCGGGTCAGTATAGCGGAAATTAATCTGAACCTTGTTTGATTACATTGAAGATACGCCGACAAATTACGGAAATATTATTTTTAGGATCTGTATATCATCTACGAGTACATTGACGAAATGTCCGCACCCAGTCTTGAAGCGCCGACGTAAGAACAGCACTTTAATCTATACAAATTTGTCCGTACAACACAGGTGTGTTGGAGCCGCAAGCGCGTCGCGCCCAGAATTACACAGCCGTGTTGTAGCCGCAGGGAAAGTGTTAACTCTTAATTAAGGAATGATTAAGTATTTGTTTCGCTAGAATTTGAAACCCTTGGTCCGTGGGTCAAAGTGTCAAAAAAAATTCAAACAATTGGTCTCAGTTCATATCTCGCGCAGAGAATTACGATTGCTATTCAACGAAGGAAGGAACGCAGTTTGCCGGCTACACTTTGATGCAAGGCGACGATCTTAGTCCTCAGTAGTCAGCAACATATCTACATTCGAGCTCAAATAGGATTTCGGTCGTGTTTGTGGCTGCACGTGAATGTCTATGGGCTGCGACTACTTAACATCAGGTGGTTTGCAAGCTCGTTTGTTACTCTTCTCACATGTAAAAAAATATAAGTCACTTTTGAAATATCAAATTTTAATGAATCATTAGGTACTTATATACACTTAACCAATGTCAAAGATACAATGAAAAATTAGTTAAATATTGACCTATTTTCAGGTGTACGAGAGCAACGTTACCGACCCTCCAGTATGGGAAGCATCCCCACTGTCGCAGCAAAGGAAAATCGTTGGAGCCCAGTGCCCCATACACTCGTGAGTACTTTTGTTTATCAAATTAAGTGTGGGGTACTCTATATACATACGAAAAAGATGGCATAAAATGTACATTTCTTTTTCACAATGATACTACATAGTACAGTTTAGTAGTATATCTTTAAATATTATAAAACAAAGTCCCCCGTCGCGTCTATCTGCCTGTCTGTTCACGATAAACTCAAAAAATACTAGATGAATTTTCTCACAGTTTTCAACAACAGGTAGAGCGATTCCTGAGGAAGGTTTTGGTGCATAATATTGAAGTTTTTTTTTGTAAATTGAGCAAGAAATTAAATAGTTCAATTCTATATTAATTCAGTCGTCGTTGGAAATAGATGTTTTAATTCTTCGTTTTTGCAACTAGATAATGACTGGATGCATGTATGAAAGAAATATAATGTAAGTAAATATAAACTCTAATACCTGAGCGAAGCTGGGCTGGGGCGCTAGTTAAGAATTATTTTCTTCGTTTCAGTTCGATGTGCTTAAATGCCTGTTTTTTAATTTTTTTAGCTATATTTATTTTTTAATTGCCGATACTTCGAACCAGTTGCATGCCTCATGGTTACGGTTATTAATATACGGTATGGTTACAGTAAATAATATAGAAATATCGGCAATTAAAAAGCGTTAATCGTGAGTGCCCGTTATGTAGTCAAATTTAACAGTGGTGTATTACCACTTAAACAACAGATGCCAAATATAGAATAAACATAAAAGTAAAAAAAATACTACAAATAAATATATGATTACACATTAAATATTAAATAAACTAGATTATTTAGTTTTTCTTAATAAAAAGCGAAACAAAACAAACATTTAAAATGAACATAAAACGAGACATACATGTATTCTGAATCTGCTTCCATCCATCTACAAACAGATCAAAGGGAATATATCTGTCTACCAATAAGAACAAAGAATGCCATCCACATTCCCGCGCGTAATAGCGTTGGCAATTCTCTGCGCGAGATACGAACCAGCCCCCTTGTCAACAGCAGCATCGATCAAACGTTTGGTCCCACGTTTGAAATTTTTTAGCACTCAATTTTCACGGACCAAAGGCTTACGTTTAGTCCCATTTTTGAATTTGACACTTGAACCCTGCGGAGGAAAGATTTGAAAGCCAAGCAGAACAGATCGAAAATGGGAGAATTATAGGTCGACCGGGCAGGTACCACCGCCCTCATAATCCGCCGTAAATCATTACTTGTGTTGCGGTTGGAGAGGTGCGGTTGCCGGACACACTTTGAAGCGAGGCGACCCTCTTAGTCCTTAGGAGTAACAACAAATTTACGTACGAGCTCAGGTAGGATTTCGGTCGTGTCTGTGGTTATGCGTGGATGTCTGTGGACTGCGAGTGCATAATATCATGCAGTTAAGCACGTTTGCTACTCTTGTCACATTAAAAAAAACCAAACACAGCAGATTATAAAATTTTAAAAGAAAAGTAAATTACGAACACAAAGAGACTTAGAAGCTTTGTTGTAGTTCTCGTTCCAGAAACACGATAATAGCATTTCTCTTGCACAAAGTCAGGAAATACCTTAAACGGCGTAGCGGCCAGATCTGTTACAATACCATTCTGTTATTTTTTAATAGTTATACCTTCAGCTTTATTCGCGTTTAATAAGAATTGTTTCCTTTGTTCTAATTCGATTGTTTTATTTTATTTATTATGTCACCTCTTAAAGAGACGGGTTACAAAAGGGCAAACTTGAAACGTGGTAGAGCCGTTAGAGCTCGCCCGGGGCGGCACCACCGCCAACGGCTCTACCACCTTGACAATATAGTCACTTGAGGTTAAATGGTTATGTACTTACGCTCATGAACATTGGTCTAACTAAAAATCCTATTTAAAACTAATAACTTTTTAAATTTTTATTATTTTAATTAATATGTAAATCTAAATTTGGTATTTTAAAACAAAATAAAGAAGCGACGCTATACATAACTACATTTTCTATATCGTGTACAAAAACTTATGAATAAATAAAATAAAATCCTCTCAATATTCTAAAACTTTGTATTGTATTCTCTGTTATATTTGATAAGAAGATATTCTTATTTCCAGTGACGAAACGAAAGCGATCTGGGCAGCTATCCGAGCTCTTCTCAAGGATGGTACTTTGTTGCGGAGCTATGATAAGGCTTTCGACGATATTGCGGCTGACGTCACCAGAAGGTACGTTGACCTTTATTTGTTTTAACTGAGTACATAGCATAACACTTTGTTATTTTTTAACACTTTCCCTGCGATGTATACAACTACTGTATTACTTGACGCAACTTGCGGCTTGTACACACCCGTCGTGTACGTACAAATGTGTGTGGACTACGGGCGAACACAAGTGTTGTGTTTACGTCGGCGCTACAAGACTGTGTATTCGTAGATATCCCTCGTCCATTCGTAGCCTCCTTCTGTGAATGTAGAGAACACCAAGATCTCGAAACGAATGATACTAGTGTTTTCTAGCACGGCGCCCCAGACACATCTTAGGGCAGCTTCCTCGGCTACAGATATGTATATATATTTGCAGATATGTATACATATTTGTGAAGAGTATCAAACGAGCATGCAAACTCCAACCGAAACACAAGTAATGCTTTACGGCGGAGGTACCTCCCCGGTCATACTATAGTGCCCGTTTGTTAGTCTTCTAACATTAAGAAAACGTATAAATATTTCAGGTTAAGTCAATTACGGCACGCCGAGAATGCATTGAATGAGGAACTGGGTACTGAGATCTACAGGTGGGCGTTGGAGACCTTGGGTATGATGGTCTTCGGCATCAGGATCGGGTGTCTGGACGGACCTGTGCATGTCCCGACTGATGAGAACAGGTACAGCTTGAATCAAACATACCAATCTTCTAACTTTCCCTGTGGCGTACAATACTACTGTATATTCCGCGGCACAACGCGCTTGCGGCTAGTATACACCTGTGTTGTACGTACAAATCTTTGTGAATTACGGGCGAACACAAGGTTTGTTTGCGTCGGCGCTACAAGACTGGGCGGACATTACGTCTTATTCGTAGATGATATACAGATGCTAAAAATACAATATTACAGTGAATTGTCCGCGCATCTTCAGTCCAGATAAATATGCTCCAGTTTAGGCTGCCTCCCGCAACGCTGACCCGATTAATATATGAGCATCGCAGTCTTGTTAAAAACTACTTTTGAACAATCCACTACCAACATGTACAAAGACGTATACAATTATACATATTTCAAAGCATGCACTATATAAGTTAGAAAAAGTGAAGGCGTCTATACATATTAAGACAAACACGTGTGTCATAACGGAGCATCAGCAGGGTAAGTTGACTTTGCAACGGTTAATCGCTCAGTGACATTTTTGTACCCTTATAGTACAACTTAATCACAAGCATTTCCGTAAAGTAACGAATGTTATTAAATCCATACAAACTTACAAGCTAATTACAATTTTAAATGCAACAACAGAAGTTTATCTAAATACAGTAATACCTGGACTTACGCTACCCGACTTACGCGAATCCGGAGTTACGCTATTTTCAAATCTCGACGATTTTTTATGTATTTTGTTTAATTCATCGGAAAGACAGACAGCCACAATTAGTCTTTGGACCCAGTTCAATCAGAAGGTCACATAGCAAAAAACTTGACTTATACATTAAAAAAAAACACAAAGACTAATAAAAAGAGCATTTTTTATAATACAAGATATAAAAAATTGTGTTTCCAATTTTGTATTTTTTAATTTTTTAAACACTACTGGGCCCACGACTTCGTCGGTGATGATTGAATGAAACTTACATATCTTCTTTATTTGTTAACCAATTATAAAAAAATAATAAATGTTAGGCAAAGCCCGTCAAAACCATTCAAATCGGATAACCCGTTTCTGAGATTAGCGTGCACAAACATTCAGACATACAGATAAACAGACAAACAAAAAACATTGTGTTGGGTTTTCTTGCATGTATAAGGGCACATAATTATGATTTTTTGAATATATTTGTGCAGACCGCAATCAGTTACAATTTTATTATATGTATAGATTTATTTCTAAACATTTTCTTTAAATTTCAGCCTCAATTTCAAAGCATTTAAACGTACCCCGACTTACGCGAATTCGACTTACGCGGTTATCTCTCAATCCTGCCTATCGCGTAAGTTTAGGTATTACTGTATTTACCTAGGAATATTATAGGTTTAATAAGGATTCAAACCCTGTATTGTTAGGGTCTTACAGCCCTACAAATTGCCCCTAGGGGGTCGTACACATACCGATGTAATGCCTCTAAAATAGCCCCCTAGGGTCTCATAATTAGTCGATACAAATAATAAATTTGTACCTGATCGCTGTCTGTACATGGTAGATATATTAGATTGTTTTATAAGGGATCTTTATTAATGCAATAGGACCCAAACATACTTAGATTTTTTGTCTATTTGTTTTTGTCTGTGCGTTTGTGCGTGCTAATATCACAAGCGGCTTAACTGATATTGATGTAATTTTCACTAATGTATATGTAAGCTTAAATTACAAATTCATAAAATATCACTTTAATAAGTTTGTAAATAAAAAATACGTCCATATCAAAGTTGCAGGTGTTAGTATATAAGAAGTTTTTGCTATTAGAAAATAAGGAAAACCCCGAAAATTGAAGCCTACGTGAGTGAAGTCTCGGGCTGTAGCTAGTTAAGTAATATAAACGTTGCTTTTACGTCAATAAAGATATATATTTAACGTTAGTAAAACTCTGGCATAATTATAACAATGTTTCGAATATGACGACTAAAATATTAATCCCTTAGGAATTGAATTACCTAAAATACTAAACCGTCTTACCTTTGTTTATAAACATAATTGTAAATAGTAAATATTGGTATTCGTAATTCTAATTTCAAAAATTACGACATTTGCTACGAAGTTTCGTTTATCCTAGTTTATACTTTAGTGGCTTTTGTCCAAAATCTACGTCTTACTTTCATTTACAAACAAAACCGTAAATAATAAATATTCGTAATCGCAATTATAACTTCAAAAATGACTATGTACCATATAAACTTTCGTATGCTATTTTATCCCTTAGGGGTTTTGACTTAAAATCAACGTCTTACTTCTGCTTTTGTTTATAAACATAACTGTAAATTACTTATTACTCCCTTAGGAATTGAATTACCTAAAATACTAAACCGTCTTACCTTTGTTTATAAACATAATTGTAAATAGTAAATAT
>DWON01010920.1:0-10489 GCA_018251015.1 Phocides pigmalion okeechobee
AGGAAGCACAATAATAAATTTATCAAAAAGTGTAATAATCATAATTTTAATACAAGAAACAAGGATAAATTGGCTGCTCCTAAATATAAATTATGTGAAGAAGCCAAATCATTCATTGGTAACTGTATTCGCTACTATGATAAAATTTCCGAACATATCTCAAATCTATCAGAAAAAAGTTTAAGTTAGTTACTAAACAAACATCGTGAACAAAGGTATATTATAAAAACCAATGATTATTTAAATTATAAACTCATATGGTCTGAAACGACTTCAGCTCCACTTGTTCCATTAATTTAGTTTATTATTTTTAAATGACATTTTCGAAGATGGTAAAGATATGTATGTATTTTGGAGTTTCTTTCGCCGCCTCTTCTCCAAAATGAAACACCTTACGAGTCGGCGGTAGTTTATTGACTTTTAAGAAGAGTTCTGTAAAGAATTTACTTTGAATAAAAAATATTTTGATATTGATTTTTGTTTTGATGCTTTCTCTTTCAAGTTATATACGTAAATATGCTGTTAACGGAGAAGATAACCAACGTGAAGAAACCTTAGAGTTCTTCATAAAGTTCTCCAAAGGGTATGAAGTCTACTAATCTGCGATTAGCCAACATGGTGGACCGTGACGTAATCCATCTCATTCTGTAAGATTTGTACCCAGAATTGGAACAGCGATGGGTCATCATAACAGATTTTTTATGTGAGAAGAGCAGCAAACAAGCGTGCTAACCACCTGATGTTAAGTACTCGTAGCCCATAGACGACTGAAGTCGTATCTGAGCTCGAACATATATGTTGCTACTTCTGAGGACTAAGACGGTCGCCTCGCTTCAATGTGTAGCCGCACCTCTCCAACCAAAACACAAGTAATGTTTTACGGCGTATTATGAGAGTGGGGGTGGTACCTCCCCCGTCGAACTATAGTTCTTCCAATTTTAAAATCGTTATGTATCGTTTTCAAAGGGAAGGTACCACCCCCACATCAAAGGTTTGCATTTCAATTCTTACTGTAAAGTTACGATATTTATATTAGCTAACAGTTTTGTGTCATAGTGTTACTAAGGAAATTATCGAATTATGTAATTGTCTGCAATAAATTATATTATTATTATTCTGTCGTTTGATAATAAAAATATTGTATTTTGATGCGGCAACATTATTTTGACATCTTATATATAAATGTTTGTCTGTATGTCCTTTATAGACTCCTAAACCATGCATTTGATCATGTGATGATCTTTAGCAAAGTTGTTGTGCATGAGCCCACGAAGGTTTCTGAGACCGACCAATTTTCGACAGATGGCGCCACTGCCATAACTCAAATTGAGTTAAATATTTGTGTAATGTCTTTCCTTCAAATTTATTTTAGTTGGTGGCGTAGCAATGCGCGCAGGGTACAGTTAGTAAATTATATAGAGATAATAAAATAATTATATTTATGAAATTCGCTAAACCGTTTAATTAGAATAATGAGTATTAAAACGAATTATAAAGAAAGCCTATTCGTAACCTTAATAAGATAAAGGGAGTCCGTGCCCGACCGGCACGGTTCCAAGAATGCTAGCCGCATTCCCGCGTTGAATAGCAATCGTAATTTTCTGCGCGAGAAAAACTAGTCCTCTTGTCACCGGCGGTAAAAAATCTAACTGTCGGAAAAAATAATTATTCAAAATGGAAAAATATCGTTAAAGTTAATTTTACTAAATGAAATATTTTATCATTATTATGATATTATAATATGATGATTGACACTGGCCGTAAAGAAAGAATGATTGAGAAGTTAAGGATAAAAAAACAGGTGGAGATTGAATAATGTTTTTTATTAGTGCTTTTCTTGTGTAGAAAATTGCGATCTCTATTCAGCGCGGGAAGAAAGCTTAACTTAAACAATCTTAGGGAGTCCGTACCCATGCGGCATGACGCTAAGCACGGTAATCGCATTCTCTAGTGAGATATGAACCAGCCGTGTCCATCAGCGTTGATAAAATTTGAGGCTAATCTTTTGAAAATAAAGATGGCATTCGGATTCTACGGATCAAAGGTTTCAAAGCCAAGCGGAATAAACACGTAATTACTGCTAAGTGGAACATATTTGCGCCTTCGCCTCTTTTGTAGCTTCAGCCGCAGATTCAGCCCTCGATACCGTTTAACCGACGAGAAGGGCCCAATGTATCGACGCATGTTGCGTCCCATACGAGAGCCCTCCCCCGATCCTAAGAAATTATTTATTTATTTATTGAAGGATTTATTGTATGACCTCTTAAAGAGACATTACAAAAGGGTAAACTTAATGCCTGAGACATTCTCTGCTACTCAACCCTGGGTGGATGCAGAAAATTTGCGGCAGGTTAAAAATAAATAAATAGTAGTTAAGAGCTCGCCCGGGGCGGTACCACCGCCGCCCTCATAACCCGCCGTAAAGCAACATGTTCTTCATGTATTGTGTTTCGGTTGGGGAGGTGTGGTTGCCGGATACACATTATTGGAGGCGACCATCTTAGTCCTCAAGAGTAGGAACGCATCCGCGTCCATTCTTAGATAGAACTTCTGTTCTATTTGAGATTGAACGTGGTTGTCCATGGGCTGTAGTCACCACTTAACATCAAGTGACCTGCATGCCCGTTTCTTACTCTGTCACAATAAAAAAAAGTTAAAAACATGTTTTTTTAAAAAATCCAATTAAAAAGTAGAAATAAGAAAAAAATATATTGCGATGTAAAAAAAACATTGGGTGCGTGGTGCCAAAAGTAAAGTAAAAGGTGTTTTTTAGTTTTTTTTAATATTATTCATTTTTGTTCGTATTATTGCATTATCATCCGTCCTTGATACGTGTGCACTTTCAAATTAATCAGACATCTGGAAATTGGTGAAAATTATGCTTATTCGTTACATACATACATACATACATACATACATACAACCCAAGCTAATAAGAACCTGTTAAAAATAGCTTCAGGCCGACCGCCTGCCATCGCGTACTGTCCCCACTGGTTCTAAAACCGGAATATCGATGGTGGCAAGTATAAAGCAATTTAGTGTTTAACTTCTGGAAATTTTACAATATGACATTTCAAAACCAAATGAATGTTGTTACAAAAATTGCAAACAACGAAATATTTCTTAATAAGTGTAACGACTTACATCACAAGTTTAATATAGGACTGTAGAATGGCATTCGATCGTTTTATGCACAATTATAGTTATATTGGGGAGCTACCATCTTATTCTTCCTAATCCGCCGTGGAACATTCGTTTTTAGATTGAAACCATTTTGAAGGTGGGAGATAGTTCTCCCACTATAGTTTGACCGGGGAGGTACCGCCGCTGTTAGAGAATGTGGAAACATCCAAAATAGTGTAATTTTAAAAGTGCGAGAACTATTCTTCGACCGGGGACTTACCACCGCCGTCTTCATAATCCGCCGTAAAGCATTACATGTGTTTCGATTGGAGAGGTGCGGTTGCCGGCTACAGAGCAGAAAGAGCAAGAACTCAGATAGGATTTCGGTCGTGTTTGTGTGTTGTGTTGATACAGGCTTCTGTTAGCGCCATCTACCGTTTACCGTTCGAATTAAATTGAAATTACGCATTACTTCCGCCTCAGCGATATATCAGATTTAATTTCATACATAAACAAGTAGGATAAGTTCTTATAGATCTTTTCGATTTCCCAACGATTGTCTTTTTTGAGTTGAGTCAGTATTCGATTAAGGGTGAGATATATGTATCTTTTTATGTGAGAGTAGCAAACGAGCATGCAAGCCGCCTAATGTTAAGTAGTCGTAGCCCATAGACATCCACGTATATCCACAAAAATAACTGAAATCTTATCTGAGCTCGAACGTAGATACGTTGCTACTCCTGAGGACTAAGATGTTCGCTTCGCTTCAATGTGTAGCCGGCAACCGCACCTCTCCAACCGAAACACAAGAAATGCTTTACGGCGGATTATGAGGACGGTTGTGCTATCTCCCTGGTCGAACGATAGTTCTCCCACCTTTAAAATAAATCTAATAAATCCACCAATTTTTAATGTCAGCAAATTTATATATATGGCGATAAAGATAAAGTTTTTACGACTAAGAATTTTAATTTGAGTTTCATTTCTTTAATGGTATGTTTATGACAGTAAGGATTTTAGAAAATGTCAATTATGTTAAAAATTTCATTACACGTTTGAGAAAGCGATTTTGTCCAAATATTTGAATTATTTTAAAAAACGTGACAATCTATGGTAGTTATAATTACAACATTGCGTCTACAAAACTATTCTTATCATAGACAACATGTTTATCGAAGTGCGTAAATTAAGACATCAATTTTATGAAATGTTATGTCAGCCACAGATAACAGAATTTCTCAAGTGCCGCGCAGAATTGGTGATAACAGCTCAAAAATATATAAAACGGACAAGCATTGGATGAAAATATTATTGTAGTACACAATTTGAAAATGTATTTTTTAATATTCGTCTGTCTTCAGGCTTTATTACTTACAGTAAGTGTTTTAGTCTGTTTCATAATTGTCTCGTGTCTATGGATGGTTTTCGTGTTCTTTTTCTGTTAAATAACCTTTTTCTTAAATCTAATGTTAACTCGTCATTTTCTCGTGTTTATGGATTTAAGTTTTTTTGTCAAATAGTATTCTTTTAATTTCTAATGTTAACGGTTTTTAATGCCATTTTAAATTTGATTATTACGTCGAAAATCTTAAAACTAATTATAATAAAAGCCTAAACTAGACAATGTAAAGGGAGTCCGTGCCCATGTAGCATATTACAAAGAACACAGGCTGCTTTCGCGCGATTTTTTTAATTTGTCTATTGGTTTTTATCCATAAACTTTAACGAGAATTGATTTTTCCATTCGCCCTTTTATTGTTTACCGGACAAAGTACATATTATTTGACTCAAATTAATCAAATTAAACAACTTATTTGCATTCATACAAGCAGAATTCGTAGAACTAATACTGTATTTCACGATAACTTTCTTACAAAATGTTATATACTAGTTGTGCCCACGACTTTTTCTACGTTTATTTTAAATATTTTTAGAACACGGAACAACCTATGCATACATGCATCAATTTATTATTTAACCTCTCGCCAATTTACAAAAAAGACTTATAATGCACGAAAACCTTCCTCAGGAATCACTCTACTTGTTGTTGAAAACTGTGAGAAAACCGTCCAATACTTTTTGAGTTTATCATGAACAGAGAGACGCGATGGGGTGCTTTGTTTCATAATATTTAGAGATTACGTTTATTATTACAAATCAATTTATTTCATTAATTCTGAGGAGATCTTGTTTAGTGTTGTATTGTCATTACATATAGTTTATTACACGTGAAAATAAAAATCGCAGATATCTATTTATCTATTGCTCTTAACACTTACATTACACCGGTCATATATTACATCGAGTCAGTGTTGCGACAGGTGGCACTAAACTGGAGCTGTTTTCTCTAGTCAGGATATGCGCCGAAAATTCACAAAAAAAAATTTTTTTTGGCATCCGTGTAAATTAAAAAAAATGGCATTTTTTATCCGTGTAGCGTCTACGAATACCTAGACGTTGTCTCCGCTCGCAGTCTTGTAGCGTCGATGTAAATATAGCACTTGTGTTCGCCCGTAATCTATACAGATTTGTAAGTATACGACCACCCGCAAGAAAATACAATATTTCAGTGAATTGTCAGCGTATCTTCAGTCTAGAGAATACAGCTCTAGTTTAGTGGCTCTCGCAACGCTGACCCGATCTAATATACTATGAGAACCGCACTGTGTTAAGCCTGTTTCATAATCAGAAAAAATCACACTAAAAACTGGCTTTTCTGTAATGCTGTAAAATGTGTACCATTCATTATTGATTGACCTTAAATTTGATCGAGTTTTCCAGAATTTTATTATATAACGGGTACTCACAATTCATGATTCACGTGAGTACCCGTTATTTAATAATTTACCCGTACCCGTTATATAAGTTACCCCTACTCGTTATATAATTATTTATCCATACCTGTACCCGTTATATAACCTACCCGTATCCGTACCCGTTATATAACGGGTACTTACGACCGTGACACCCGTTATTTATAAATTCCAGAATATTATTTTTTATAATTGTATTTCAGAATGCCTTCGCAATCCCATTATCGGGTCCAAACGCAGCCTTCACACAGACAGGCTTCATTCCCGCTGACTCCGTAGCCGGCAACATCCTAGCGAGCAACCTTGGTCCATCTCTGCCTAACGCATTCGCTAATAACATCCAAGTGACACCTATAATAACTGAGATTGTTCCCTCGTTGCAGTATGGTGATATCACGTTAGGTGGTGAGCTGCCGATCAGTGGCAGCATCAAGGTAATCATTACTGTATTTTAATCATATCATCATTGTAATTTATTTATTTATTTGTTTATTAAAACATTAACAGCATCACATCTTCATCACCAACAGAATCACATCTTACATCAGATCTTTCACATAACATTTTTTTATTGTTATGAAAGAGTAAGAAACGAGCATGCAGGCCACCTGATGTTAAGTGGTCACTGAAGCCCATGGACAACCACGTCCAATCTCAAATATAACAGAAGTTCTATTTAAGGATGGACGCGGACGCGTTCCTACTCTTGAGGGCTAAGATGGTCGCCTCCAAAAAGTGTATCCGGCAACCACTCCTCCCCAACTTAAACACAATACATGAAGAACATGTTGCTTTACGGCGGTTTATGGGGGTGGCGGTGGTGCCGCCCCGGGCGAGCTCTGACGGCTCTACCACCTTTAAAAGACTTATGTGCAAGATGTGGAACAAGCTTCCTTCTGAAATATTCCCTGAACCCAACGACATGGGTATCTTTAAAAAAGCGTACAGAGAGAGTTCATCTTCCAAGCCGACGATGCATTGCCAATTCCTCTGGAGTTACGATTGTCCTTAGTGCAGTCCTTTAGAATGTAGAAAAAAAACATTGATGTGTCCGTTATGTATGGAGTGAGACTTCATGTCGTATTATCATAAGAAAAACAAATAACACGAGCATTGTTCCCGTTCTCAAAGAATTGTTGAATGCTGTAATATTGTCTACGTCTATCTACGTTATGTCTCAGACTCCTTTATTGTTCATTTGTAGTGTTGGGGATATGACTATGTCCATATCTATGCGTATGTAACTTTGTTTTGTATTACAAATAAATGAGAACTGCACTGCATTATAGACCTCAGAATCAGTTTAGCAAAATAAAGACGCATTATCAACCTTAAACAAGCACTCCGACTATGACAGGTTATCCACCGTGAATTCTTTTACTATATTTAGTCGTCGGGCCACGCTGCTCGTATCATTTTCTTGCACCAAGTTGAACTTTTCTCGCCATTAAACAGGCACACTTTTAGGCATAATTAATTTATCACGAATGAAAACAACGTACAAACAGTTGCAAGCCTAATATGAATAATAAGTAATCACAATCAATGCGTTGCAGATATTTTACAAACCGATTTTCTATACTCCCTGTTTTATTTGATTTTACACTACTGTACTCGAAGGACAATTCTTGATATTTGAAAGCATTCTGAACTGCAGCGAATTGCAGCACCATATTGCTGCGGTGACGGGAGAATGGGACGAAGAACAACTTATCTGAACATTATTAACTTACGTGATCAACTATAAAACCTTACTCTTAGCAAAAAAAAATGATTATGAAATTTCATTCGTGAAGCAAAAAAGTATTACGTAATATTTCAAACTGCAATCTTATTTCGTTCCCTTTGTCTAAACACAGTATTTTCTGGAAGCTTGTTTTGAGTATCGGAGTGTCTGATCCTTTCCTATGTAGATTAGGAGCCCTCGGTATCGTAAACTCAGGGCTTGTACTGTAATGACATGGGTTCGGTACCTGCGGCGGGTTCCGACCTCAATTCAATACATTCGGAATCCATTCAGAGCAGATCCCGTCACAAACATTGTGAGACTGCGCGCTGAGACGTTTTCCTGTTGATAGAAAGTTTTCAATATTCTGCGAAGTATTGACTCAATAATATCAATCACGCCTGGTTTCATACTATTGATAAGTGAAATCAGCCATACTTATTTTACTACGATATTTTTTTTAGAATCTTTGGAATCTGAAATCTCAATAAATACACTTATAACAGGTTTTGTGTATAAAATAATATTAAAGCTTTTTTTAATATGTAGAATACAAAAATGTTTTATAAGAAATATGTCTTGATCTTTTTAAACAGTACTTTACCCAGAAAATCTACGAAATTGTTTCTATTATATCTTTTACGATCTAGCGGAAAGCAATATTTTTGTTTCATCGCAACGTTAAAGGATAATACGTTAGGACGGGTATTCCATGTTTATCTACTTCATGTTAACGTTTGAGAATTATTGTGTGTTTACCGCAATATGCTCTCGATAGCTCTGAGCCAAACAGGACGGAGTAATAAAAGAAAATGTTGAGACGCTCGTGAACTAGGTTAACAGCTATAAGTCGTTCGCTGAAGAAACGTTGACTTGGCGACAGTATCAGGCGACGAATCTTAAGTAACATTTTAATTCAAATGTAACTGTGATGTAGTGACAGCATACTGCTGGTATGCCTTGTCGGTGGTTGACTTGATTTAGGCTTTTTTTCTACGTTGGTAAATTGTTGATTGGATGTAAGTATATTTGAAAAGTGGTAGAACTACAGTTCGACTATTGAGTTACCACCGCTATCCTCATGATCCACCGTAAATCATTTTTTATGTTCCGGTTGGGAAAGTGCGCTTACCAGCTACACATACAAGCGAGGTGACAATGTCACTCTCCAAGAATAGCAACGTATCTATGCGAACACAAGAGTTGTCTCATGGCAGATTATGAGGGCGGCAGCGGTACCTTTCTGGTCCAACAATTTTTCTACCACCCATCAAAATATAGCTTATCAAAGTAAGTGTAGCAGGTAACTATATATAAAAGTAATTTTCACGTCGTTTCTTAATTGGGTTTACACTTTAGTCTTGTTTCTCCCGCTTCGTATCTGTTATTTGACGGCAATAAAACAAATGCTTCTTGTGAGATTCGCTCTTCCAGCATCTGTAGGTAATCAGAGCGCTGTGTTGGTGTTGATGTTCAAATCGCTGCATAAACAAAGCCTTCTGGAACAGGTGTCTGCGAGCTCCTTACATACAGTGTAATTAATTTCACACTCCATATTATGTTACGTACGGCGTGGGTGTGCGGAATGAAAGGAATAGAAAACAGATTCATAGAGTTAATGCTAAATAATAATGTTATTATTTTAATCAAATAATTATAACAATCATTTATTTCTCACCACAATATATACACACATACTTAAAAACTAGACATGGTTTTTAGATTGTTGGTTTTATATTGCGGGAGACTAGGCTTGTATTTCGGGTCGTCAGGTGTCCCGCCCATCCTGAAATAACTTTAATGATATATCTATATGTGAAAAATGATGAGTGATAATATGTAGTTCTTTTGCACGCGTCACTGTGTGTGAGCCTTTATGTGTGTCTTGGATTGTTTACTTTACTTTATTCACTCTATTCTATCCTATGCTGGTAATAAGCTTTTCATTGGCATTATAATTTAGATGTTGGTGACAACTTGTTAATTCCTTTTTACAGTTATTCTTGGAAGGCGGTGTGGTTAAAAATGTTATAATAAACTACATTGTAAAAATCCCCTAATGGATTTATCAAATCAAATCAAATATGCTTTATTGTACAAAACAAAGAATACACAACAGAAAATACAATAAAACCAATATAGTAGTGGTGACCAAAGGGCGGTCTTATCGCTACAGCGATCTCTTCCAGACAACCTTTGGGTAGCAGACGTGGTAACAAGTTTAGAGGAGAAAGGTAAGGTGTACATAGTAATATTGTATAATACATGCAATTGAATAAATATTAAGAGCCAAAAAAATAATCTAAGTATAAATAAGATAAATAGTAGATAGAAGTAATTCATAAATAACAGCTATATAATTACTTATAAAGCTTACTTAAATATAATTACTTATTAGAAATCACCGTCAATTGTTACTACATAGATAACCAATATATTCTTTTTCACGGATATATATTTGGATTACAAAAGTAGGAGATACTCGCAATCTCTATTAATATATGGTTACTGTCTAGTCATTGCATCCAATGGATCGTCCACTCATAACCTTAATCCGGACTTGAATCATCAATATACTGCCCCAGAAGATGTGTTACTCGTTTTACTTCTGAGAACTAAATTGGGTCGTATCGTCTTCCGTTGTTGCTCTTAATGTTCCATTATGTTATGTTATTTTATTCTCGACAAATTTAGAATTGTCGAAATCTTAAACGGATACTATTAATAAAACACGTTCTGTCTTGTAGGAACGTAACCAGTACATTCAAAATTCTTCTTAGACCATAGACATACAATATTGACAGATGACTTAAGTGACAGGTTAAAC
>DWON01010921.1:0-10489 GCA_018251015.1 Phocides pigmalion okeechobee
CCGTGCCCATGCGGCATGGTTCCAAGAACACTAGCTGCATTCCCGCGTTGAATAGCAATCGCAATTCTCTGCGCGAAATATGAACCAGCCCAACTGTCAGATAGAATTTAAGATAATGATATATATAGTTTTCATGTATCCAACATTATGTATATTGGATGTAAATATTAGGTAGTTGTTCATAGCAGCCCTTATAGTAGGTATGACGCCGTAAAATTAACGGCTCTTTGGTGATTATTATAGGGAGCTCTTAATAGATTTATGAGGATCCTTAAAGGATACAGACACGTATTAAATATTCAAATAAGCTTTCGCATATAATTAGTAAGAACTATTACTTGCTCTTGTGGTGAGGTAAAATATCGCGCGGTAATGAGGATTTCTGTGTTAAGTTCCGACATTAGTATTTAACAGCTGTTTTAAAGTTCGGCGATTTAGATGTTACGGAACTACATTTTTATCTTTTATTTTTAGTTACAACAATGAAAATCTTAAAACTAATTGTAATAAAAGCCTAACCTAAATAATCTAAAGGGAGTCCGCGCCCGTGCGGCATGTTTCCAAGAACGCTAGCCGCATTCCCGCGTTGAATAGCAACTGCAATTCTCTGCGCGAGATATGAACCAGCCCCCTTGTCACCGGTGGCATCGAAATACAAGCTTTTATTTTTGTTGTGCAAATTGCATCTTTATTTAATAATAAATACAGTTCGTTTTAGTTATCGGTAAGATTTCATTTATTTTATATGTATCCCATCCGTTAAGTGACATGTAATCAGCACCATTAATTTTGCTCGTTAAATGGGTTAACGATAGCAAAATTGTTTTTAACTACCTATTGATAAACCGATGTATCATTAATATTCATAATATTTGTCGACGTTTGTTATGCTCTACCGTAGGTATTTTCCTCTACGTTGTATTTAATAATTTGTTTTGTTTTATTTTCATTTATTTAAACTTTTCAACGCAAGTTACATTTGGAAAAAACAAAACTGATAACATATGGCGTATCACATATAGGAAAGCTCAAAATAATAGACATAAATCCAAAGTATTTTTTTAATTCGGTACAATCAAATAAAATAAAGAATGTATGTATGTATGCTTAGTAGTGAAATTTAGGCCTCTCACACTGAAGGTCAGGGTTCGAATTTTTAGCATACATCATATATTTCTCAAGGGTATTTAAACCACCAATGCATACTTGAAAAACCTTTCTCTAAATGAAAACATATTGTCAGTGTTACTTGTTTTTATGGAAAGTTCGCGCTTGACCAGAAACTATCAACGTTGAAATTAATTAAAAATTTTTTATAATAAAGAAAGAAAAAAGGGCTCCTCAGAATCGTTCCATGTAACCGAGTTGTCATGGATTTCTTAAACTACTCCCGTCAACGTGAACACTTTTTTTTAATGTGAAAAAAGTAGCAAAGGAACATGCAAACCACTCGGTGTTAAGTAATCGCCGAACATAGACGTACAACCACAAACATGACTGAACTTCTATCTGAGTTCGAACATAGATACGCTGCTACTCCCGAGGACTAAGATGGTCACCTCGCTTCACAGTATAGCCGACAATCGCACCTTTTCCACCGAAACACAAGTAATGTTTTACGGTGGATTATGAGGGCGGCGGTGGTACCTCCCCGGTCGAACTATAGTTCTCCCACCTTTGAAAATGTTACTAATTAACCGAAATATAGCTAAATAGGCATTTAAATACATTGTCTGATAATAAATAATCAGGACTATTGTTCGTTAATGATAAGACCATGATGACAAGATAGTGTAAGACCAGATTATAAAGCCTGTCTTAAACAAAGGCGCTTTTGCTGTCAGAAAGGGAACGGGGCAAAGCAGTGCTAGTTGGTTTCTGATAACAGATAATACAATAGATTTTATCTTACCAGTAGTTAAACAGTTTTCTTGAACTCACGTAGATAATGTATTTTATATCAGAAACACCTAACTTCGTATGTTTTAGCTAAGTATTTGCAGATCGGAGAGTTCCACTACAGATCCTATATCCTTTTTATATTCACTGCCACAAAGAATATTTTTGCATAGTTATGATATCATTTAAATGATTCTCAATTACATTTGGACCCTGTAAGCGCTGTTTAAAAAAAAAACGTGAACGAATTTATTTTATACATATTTTTCGTAATTCTTGCTTAGTAAAATGCAATCCTTAATTTTCTGTCTCCTAACACATTTCACTATTTTTTCACATGTTCACATATGTTGATATTTTGTTATAATTTTACATATTATCTTATTAGATAGTTCGTTGCGAAAGCCGTGTCATGGTCACACTAACTTGTTATTCTAATAAGATGTGCGTATGCGTGTTAATTATGATTATTACTAAATTTAATTTTAAGTTCGGTGCGTAACGACTTGTATTATTGTGAAAGCTGCAAATATCAATTTAGACAGAAATAAATATTTTAGAATTTTAATGTTTTGGTAGTGAAGTAATCTTTCGAATTAAAATAACGTTGACATTCGTTTTACATTCAGACAGGTATCTTAGTGGTGTTGTATTCATAAAAACTTAAGTCGCAGACAAATTATTTAAATTTTATTTGATTATGTTAATTTTTAATGGTAATATAATAATAGGTGTAGTATGACATAGAAATGATTCCCGATTCTTTATCTCTCAATCTGGATTGCAAGGTTTTATGGAAAAGAAAAATATTGAAAGTTTTATTTCTCAATCAATCCGTACATGGTCGGAGAGATGGGCTGTCGATGATTGCAATAGTTTATTAAAATATGATCACAAAGGGTCTACCTGACAGTTTCATTCAAATCAGAACTAACCAACACAATGGTCCTCATATAAAATTAGAAATAGCGGTGCTGCTGCAGATTACAGGTGTTCTGAATTCATTTTCTTTTCAAATAGGGGCAGCAGAAATTTTACTTTATATTACAATGACTTTATTAATAGACCATTCATAACACAGGCGAACACTATACAAGGCTTCAACAGAAAAACCCTTTGTATTCACTTGGCAGTCCTTTGTCACTTTACGTTATCATATAGCTACAGTACCTACCCGATTATTTATTTACATTAACATTATCATTAGGGCGGAGTAATAAGATTAAATATTCATCCTGACAGGATTGTCAGAGATTTATTCGTGTTTCCTAAATAATAAATTTCAAAAGCATTATGAACAATACCGGATTAATAATTCGGTTTAATTTTTAGTAGTAATATAAAATATAATTATTGAAATACATGGAAACGGTATGGCTGCCGTTTCCATGTATTTCAATATTTATAATGCTTATTTCAAATATCAGTTACATTTATAGAAAAGCTAGCTTGGCGTATATAACAGGATGTTAATGTAATATATAAATAGTGATTTTGTTTGTACATAAACTGTTACACATATAAAGAAACAGTTTAATATTAAAATACAATTTATATCTTAAATCGCTTGAGAAAAGTCCGTTTTGGAGGAGGTAAGGACTAGCAGCCAACATGATTATCGGATTTTTTTAAACTTTAATCAGTCGATAGCACCTGAACTGTGTTTAATGGAAACATAAATTACCACTAGTGATAACTTATTTACTTTTAGGAGGACTGTATGTTCGTTTACTATTTTTTTTAATGAAAAAGATATCATGGACGTAAAACATATTCAAATAAAGATACTTATACATATTTACATAAATGAAAATCTTCAAACGCATTATAAAATCTAACCTAAACAATCTAAAGGTCGGTGTCCATGCATTCCTTCGTCGAATATCAATCGCAATTATCACCTAGCCATCTTGTCACCGCCGGCGTCAATCAAATGTGAGACTAAATACTAATTCAAAATACTAAATCAATACATATTAAATGTTACTATAGAACGTACACAGTCAATTTATAAACTCCCTTCAAAGTAGAAAGGAAGCGAAGGTTGTAGACGAATCAACCGCATTGTAAATTCTATTGCCAATGGAAATGACACGCGCAGTGGCATTTTAAATCGCTTCACTGAAAATCTTCAACCATCGATTTGTCGATAGGAAATGAAATAAGTGTTGTCATGCCTTATTGCAACTCGTTGTTGGAACTCTTTAAGTTAAATAAGCCACGAGATTCTTATGTCGTTTTTTATGAGTAAAATGTGGAAAGGGTAAAATTAGGGTATTATTATGGGAACCATATCAGTGATACTAATAATCCATATAAAATAATATGACTTGTAGAAAATAACACGTCGCGGTAAGATATAAGATCGTGATAAATATAAGATTCCGTCTTCTACCAATGGGTTTTAGAAATGTTTAATTTTTCGAAGTTATGTGTGTATTAGAAATTAATGATTACCTATATGAACGGTGACAGGAAACTTCGTGAGGAAGCCAAGACTCCGACCGCTGATCCCAAAGAACTTTCATGTCCAGTTGTAGGACAGTAATGAGTTTCATAGATGGTAGAACTACTGTTCGACCGGGGGACATTACCGATACCAGCTCTTAAAAGAAGTGGACCATCTTATTTCTCAGGAGAAGCATCACAACGTGACAGTTCATATAAGACTTTAGTCCTGCCTGAGGTTGCATGTCGGTGTCCATAAGCTGCTGCAACTACACAACAACAGGTGGCTTGCATCTTCGTTGGATCCTTTCTTCATACAAAAAATGGCGATGAAAATTATTGCAATGCTTACAATAATCGTGCTAGTACTCTCATATGACAACTACAATATTTAATTATTTGTCTAAACTTAACATAAATAGATCAAAACTAATTATGATTATAGCCTTAAACAATCTATAGAGAGTCCGGGTCGATGCGGCATGGTGCCAAGAATGTGTCCATGGAGCTTATTGTTGAAAAATATATATTACCAAATTAATATTGAATATTTTAAAAGGTTGCAGTTGTAAAGCTATTTAAAATCCTTTTAAGCGTGTAAAATTGTCAGCGATCGTTGGACAAAGATTATCAACGTTTTAACAGATTACTTTCACCGAGAATTTCGTAGTCTGAAATCGCAACCGGATGCGGGTTTTAATTACATTGAATTATGCGATCCCTTTGAGTAATTACCGCACAGGTCTCAGTTTGCAATACGGTTTAATGAAAACCAGCGCAAATAAAATTTTAATAGTAATGCCGTGTAGTTCACCGCTTTTTAATCAAAGTGCAAACTTGTTCATTATGAACCTATTACTGTCTTACCGCTTCGTGTGGGTTTTTCCATGAGGAAGGCTTAGAGAAGAGTTCTTTTCTCTTTCAAGTACATGTTGATTGAACACATTTGAGAGGATAATAAGGAAAAACAATGTTTTGATATTTAGTTTGTCACTAAAGCTGGCCAGTGATTACTTAACTTTACTCATTTTAATATTATTGTGTAGGTGATATATTTAAAAAAGTCCAAAATAAAAATATTAATGAAAATGTTATATTAATGAAAATCTTAAAAGTAATTAAAATAAAAGCCTATTCTAAACAGTCTAAAGGCAGTCCATACCCATGCAGCATGGTTCAGAATCAGCCCGTTTATCACTGGCAGCATCGATCAAACGTGGGACTAATTTGATCGATCCTTCTGTTTCATTGCAAAATATCGTAAGTGAAAATATTTTAGAGAAACCCACAACCACCGGCTTAGCTGTCAGGGTCACTAACTCCTAAATGAAGAGACCAGTCTAAGTTCTTATTTATTTACGAACATCGGCACTTAGTAAAATGCGGTGCGACTATTTTGTCAACAATCGAGACTGATTATTCAATTCAAATCACAATTTTCAAGTTTTCAAAACCAAATAACGTTCAATAACCCTTTTGTGGTTGTTCAAATCTATCGACCACTCAATAGAATTGTTTAATAGCTTCAAACTGATTGAAATGATATTGGTGAGCTTGGAAATGTACGCCTATTTAAACCGGGCTCTTAAGTTGATTGCAATCATATATGATACCTATCGAAAAACTCAATGTGATGTGAAGTTTTCGTATAATGGAAAAAGGTAAGGAGCATTTATTATTGAATTTTAAATGGTATTGCCACTCAGAGAGCAAATCAATAAAAGAAAAAGAGAAGCAAAAAAAAGAAGGAAAAAGAGAGGGAGAGAGATAGAAAGTAGAATGTAATTAAAGATGGAAACAGAGAAATATTGTCATATTGGTCAACTTTAATCCAAACTATCTTAAGGTTTTATGTACATAATGTAAGTAGTATACAAGCAAGCCTTACTTTTTGTTAAATGGTCACTAGCGTCCATGTACATGATGTAAACTTTTCCAAGTATAACAGTAGTCCAATCCAGTCCAAATTTGCTTTGCTAATTTCTGCCATACATGACCTTGTTATTTTTTAAGTTTAGTACAAATTAAAACGTGTTTATCGATTCTTTTCTGAGTATGTATACATAAAGATGATATTTTCTGATTAGTTCATTATCTAGATCTGGATAAAATAATATATTTTTTTAAAGGTGGTAAAGCCGTTAGAGCTCGCCCGGGGCGGCATCACCGCCACCCTCATAATCTGCCGTAAAGCAACATGTTCTTCGTGTATTGTGTTTCGGTTGAGGAGGTGTGGTTGCCGGAGACACATTATTGGAGGCTACCATCTCAGTTCTCAAGAGTAGGAACGCGTCCATCTTTAAATAAAACTTCTGTTCTCTTTGAGATTGGACGTGGTTGTCCACGGGCTGCAGTGACTACATTACATCAGGTGGCCTGCATGTCCGTTTCTTACTCTTCGGGCCTCGAGGGTTCCCTTTTTAACTGCTTTTTCTTATTTTTTGCAACGGTAAGTATTTGAGTAGATATAAAAGGCACATAATAAATCCAATTTAAATTATTCCGTTTCAATAAGCTTTTGAGTTGCCTTCTTTATTAATATATTGATGAAGGAGTTACCGGTCATTATAGGCTCACTCACACATACGACACGAAATCAAAAATGACTCGGTATAATAAATATTGTTCAAAAATCCTGAATTTCTCCGATGTTCTTCCACTTTGCTATACAAAGCTTGTTTGGCGGCTTCCATAAAATTTTATGTATACTGTTTTATTGTATTTATTTTATTTATATATCTATTACAATCATTCTGTTTTAATAAGTGGAAATAACTTAACACTTATTCTATTACTCAAAACCTTACTCTAAATGTTTTAAGTATAATCGTTAACAGACGTTATTAGCTTAAGGACCAGTAATATATTCTATAACAATATGTAGTTGGATTAATATTGCTTATAAGTCTATTATATGAACTATAATAGTTATTATAACAGGCCGCTGTATATCGTGAAAATATATAGCTATACCATGAAATACTATAATACACCATGAAAATACATTGTCTAATGAGGTCTGAGATACAGGTAGCCTGTATGTCATGTCATAAAAGGTATCAAATAAACAAACTTATAAACTTTCTCATTTATATAATAGTGAGATTTTTTTTTATGTAACAAGAGTAGCAAACGAGCGTGCTGACCACCTGACCATCCAACTTCAAAAAGACTTAAATCGTATCTGAACTCGAACGTAGATACGTTGTTACTCCTTAGGACTAAGATGGTTTTCTCGTTTCAAAGTGTAGCCGAAAGCCACACCTCTCCAACCGAAACATATGAAATGCTTTACGGCGGATTATGAGGTTGGCGGAGGTACTTCCCCGGTCGAACTATAGTTCTCCCACATTCGAGATTTATGTGTATCTTTGTTTTAAACTTAGTTGCAAAATAGCACTTGTGAGTTAGGGTGGTTAGATGACCGTCAGATACAGTAAGCTTGCGTGACAAGAACACGGAACTGGTTCTGTTATAGTGCCTTAGCAAACAACAGCTTGCAGTATTGTTAATAATGTATAGCGTTTTCAAAGGCGTCTGTATGTACCTATCAGAATATGTAGTAAGCGGGCTTATAGAAATGATCGGAGCCAACAATTCAATACACGAACATTATAAACGTTTATTACGTAATCAGTTTAACAATACAATACCTATATATATAAAATCTTTCACATAATATGTTTTAGTCTCTACGCTATGATATCCTATGTCCTGCGTATATAAGTATATACACATTTTTAAGTCTAACAAATTCGATTTACAACTGATTAAAATTGGTACATTACTTTAATTCATATTTAACAATTTAGTTAAGGTGTCAGCTAACTTAGAAGTCACATACGAGTATATTATATGTGTAATATGTTTAGTCAAAAAAAACTAAAATGATTATACTTAACTTCATCGGATCGATGGTATGTCAATCGTATCAATGTATCATACTCGTATATCAATTAACGTAACCACTCTTTTTTCTGTGGGAATAATCTTAAATGGTCACTGCAGAACGTGGTCAGTCATCGTGCGTAGAAGAGTTGCTACTTCTCAATACTAGCATTGTGTCACTTGTAATTATAGCCGGCAATCGTACATCTCCAATCGAAATACAAGAGTTGCTTCACAGCGGATTATGAGGGCCTCGGTATGACATCCTCGCTCGAAATAAAGATTTACCAAATATCAAACAAGGCTCAAATGTTAAAAGTTTCATTACTTACTACATGATACTGACGACTTCAAAATTTAAAAGATAAATAACTTTTAATTAACGTTTACTAAAACATTAAATTTTCATTTTAAAAGTTTCACCTTTATACAATTTACTCTTCATAAGACTCTCGAATAGAACGGGATCTTTGAAATACTTTTAAACTTTGGCTTATTGCCATTTAAATAATGTCCTAGTTAAGATGATGTTATACTCCATATAAGAATTATATCGTTATATTTGGAAATGTGTGCCTTATTTCATTTCTGTAGATTATGAGTGTAGCCAGTATGTTTTTTTAATTTGGAAGGGCAACAAACGAGAGTGCGGACCACCTAACATAACGTCCATAGAACACATGGATACCCATGGACATCGACATCCAACTCCAAAAAGAACTAAATTCCTATCGGAGGCTATACGTAGATGCTTTGCTGTTCCTGACGACTAGGATGGTCATTTTCCGTGTAAGTCTAATGGTAACCAAAACACGACTGAATCAGTATAAATGCTTCACGGCGGAATGACGCCCAAATTTCCACCTCTCGTAAATATCGAATTATTTAGTTTAAAATAGTAACTGTCAATTATTTTGATTTAAAAGTAGATATTTTGGCAACCATGTCTTATTGTCGCAACTTATGAAGTCTGAATCAAAGTGAGTGACACGCCAATAAATGCTGCCAATGATTACTTCACAAGCACGGACAGAATTATAATCGAAATCACGCGTAGTGAAAATACTCATATTTATTGATGAAGTGAAAGTATGTTATTTATTTATTTATCAATAAAACAAACATCTTCGTGGTTCGTTATAAATGTTAGATTTTCAGCGTCAGTAATTTTAAAATAAAATACTCTGATACATATGAAAATAAGATATTAAAAATGTAAATAAAAATTGGAGATATCGACGTATTTTACGACGCAAAAAGGGAGGTGTTATATGTTTGGCGTGTCGTTCTGGGTACCTTTGTGTCTGTGTCGTCTCAGACCCTCAACGAGGAAACCATTTTTAATAGTTTTTCGTTTGAAAGGATTTTTTAGAGTCTTCTGATACAGCTATAATTAAGGGAATTCCATCCAGTTATTTGAAGACGATCAGCTCTTCTCTAGTTGTTAAAAAAGTATGAGCAATTTCTACTGACGTGATCTAGTCTAATAACAATAGTCTAATAACAATAGTCTAATAACAATAGTCTAATAACGTTAATATGATATATTAATTATCATTACTTTTATAGAGACATTTTCATATGACACTCAAATCTTTACGAGGGGCTATTTTAATATTGTTGAAATTTGATTCATTGGTTGTCCCTTATTTACATACATGGTACATAAAGTACAGATCCAATAAACTCCTTATTTTAAGAGAAAATTATTTCAAATTATATCGCAGTGGAGGCTGCTGATATATATATTTCATTTAAGAGTTACCACATTTGTTTGTTCTGTTTCTCTTTGGAGCAAATGGTCCATAAGGTTCGAGTACCAAAATTGATTTCAAATAATCATTCTCATATTTTATCAACGTTGCTGAGGATAAGAAGATTCATAGAAAACTGCAATTGCTGTGCACAGGAACCATGACGCTTAGACATAGCCTCCTGTAGATTGTTTAGGTTACGCTTTTAATATAAGTAGTTTCGGGTATTAATTGTTAATATGAATTTAATGTAAAATATCTTATTGTTGTTTAAGTACATAGTATTTATTATTTAAAAACAATTTTTGACACTTAGCAAAGGTAGTATAAAGAGATTATTAAAGAAACAAAGAGAATGCATTTTTTTCGTTTCATATAATTATTTTTAGTCATTGCTACTCACGTACACGTTTAAAAGTGGTAGAGCCGTTAGAGCTCGCCCGGGGCGGTACCACTGCCTCATAACCCGCCGTAAAGCAACATGTTCTTCATGTATTGTG
>DWON01010922.1:0-10489 GCA_018251015.1 Phocides pigmalion okeechobee
TTGAATATATATTTTTTAAGTTTTAAACTTTTAATCAAACAATAAGTGCATAATTCCATGAATTCAACCTGTCTTTGAAGAAATATAAACGTAACTATATTTTTGCATGAATTAATTCATATTCACATTGATTTATAATTTTGACTTAATAAATTATCTTGTTAAATTAAGTTCATAGAATCAGAAAAGTATTGTTGCAATAAAATTTATTTCATTTGAAGTCCACTAAATATAATATCAGCAAAAATCCGTAGTTCATATCTTGGTTCATTTATTGGTAGGAACAAGTATATTATAACGGGTTAGTAAAAATATTAGCAGTCAGTGTATGGATACCAGTTGTTGCATATTTTCAAACCATTCATAGAGCTTGTGACAAGGTGTAATGACTACTAAACGTTTATAACAATATGGAAAGGATGAAAGAGTGCATGAAGTTAAGCTTCTAGTCCTCACTCGTATATTTCCTGATTAGCACTGGGATTTTACTTTGTCAATTATTTACAATTAGCGGCCCAGCTTTGCTTGGATAATAGGGTTTTTATTTGCTTATATTATTTTTCTTTTATACATGTATCCACTTATTTATAGCTATTTGCAAAAACTAACATTTAAAAATTGATTTAGAACGATGACTGAAATATTTTGTTGAATTTAACTATTACATTTCTCGGCTAATTTACAAAAAAAGCTTTACTTGTTATGCACCTTCTTTGGGAATTACTATACCGGTTGTTGAAAATGCTGAGAAAAACCACCTAGTACTTATGAGTTTATTATGAACAGATAGACAGACACAATGGGGGGTTTCGTTTTATAATATTTATAGTTTATTACAATGTCCATATAGGTTAATAAATGCACAGTAATGTGTGACACATTTCTGCTTAACTTTAGAGGGACTCCTATTCCATATCGAGTTGGTTGTAGATGTTCTTGGGCTCCAGTGACTACTTGCAACAAAGCATCAGTATGCTATCAGTATGCTAACAAACGAACATGCAGTCATGTTCGTTTGTTATTTTACTACTATAAAAATAAATGCAAATATCTTTTAGGAGTATATTTCAATGGTTAATAGAAAATTTTGACCTAGTCATTGATATACAGCATGTAGATCTAGTACTTACCTTGCGGATAGTGCCGAGTCTTGTATCGCGATGTAAACAGCAAACGGTGTCCTGACTCGGCGATATCGGAAGCAATGGCGATGCCGAACGTGGTCTCTCCCCGTATTATAATGAAAGCATATTTTAAATATTCTTTTCAGACCGTAATTTTAAGGCACAAAGTAAGTATATCATAATTATGTTATTGATGCGAAAATTTAGATGTATTGATGATTTACCTTTTGTATATATGTACATATGTCGCGTTACGAATTTTTGCCTATCTGAAATTAAATTACGCGAATGAATTGAAATAATAGCAATATTTCAACAGCAAATAATTGGAAAACGTACATTATATAGAATATTAAATAAGAATAAGGTCTAAAAGGAAATGAAATAAAATAGTTAAACGTAACAATGCAAAATTAAAGAAAAAATGTGAGCTTCCCGGTTTTTCTTGTTCGGCCGGCGGATGTGAAACATTGAAATTTATGGTTATGAGAGAAATTTGTACAGGCAGAAACTCAATAATGTAAATATGGAGTAAAAAAAAAATCTTTTTTCAATATTAACTCATAAAGTGTATAATATTACAAGATAAATAAAAAAAGGACAGCGGTACGCTTGGATGTAACTTACTCAATTTAAACACGTTGCTACATAAGTACAGGAACGAGTATAGATGACTGAATGATGTACGTTTCTTCCGCCGTCGTTTCTTCATAGTAAGAATACCTGTGAAGTGATGAAATCCAAAATCTTTGTCAGGAATTACCACACTACGCATCGAAAAAAAAATGTATTTAAACAGAAATTACGTTAAAATCCATGAGTGGTTCGTGTAGATGTTAAAAAAAATCATTGACTCGTCATTTTTGCTTTTTATATTTTTGTTGCTTATTATTGCAGTTTTCTGTCGGGCACATGTCTCGTCACTGAGTAAGGTTAATCTACCCGCACATGACTAGGATTGATAGACTTTACAAACCATTGAAAATTTGTGGATTGAAATTGTAGATTGAAAATTAATTTCTGTGATGTTCATAACTATGAAATATTACCACTAGGCTGTTGCTGCTCACAAATATTCTACATGATATAAAAACATTATTATATAAATTTACTTATTATAGTCTTGGTTACGTCAGCAAGTATACATTTACTTTACATCTTAATTACAGACTACTTAACATCCGGTGGCTTGAATGCTCGTTTGTTGTTCTACTCGCATAAAAAACACATATACAATTAATCGAATAATTCGAATTCGGAATCTGTCTGTTTTGGCAGGTTTTTAAAGTGGCCAAAAATAATATTTTATTTACACCTGTCAACTTGTACATGTTGTGGTGATAATAAAACATACGTGAATTTAACGAACCACAGTAAAACAATGCCCATCAAAATAATTAGCGGCCCGGAAGATATTAATTGTACAAATAAAGTTTCATTTATTTTTAACCTTTTATTGTTCAGTCTGAAAATAGGGTAATTGGTTAGTGTAGTTCACATTATGCTCATTTGTCTGTTTGATGTGGCATCCCTTAAAACATTGTAGATCTATTGAGACAAATCGAATACGACAATCTATCACCAACCTTAACATATCACGGGACAAAGATAAGTCAGCATTTTTTAAGATAACGCATTTAATATCTAACAATCAGGGATTTAACCATTAATTCGAATCCAGAGTCAACGTTTCAGAGGTCGAAATCATACACGTCAGGCAGGCCTTTAGTTTTGTGTTTTGTATAAGGTTGGACATATTTATTTGTGCGTTGCAGCGACCATGTAATATCAGGTGGCCTGCATGTTCGTTAGCTATTCTTCCAACGTAAAAAAAAGATGTGGTCAGTGTACCATAATATAGTTCGTCTACATATCCGGTAAATCATTTGTGATCGGTTCTCAATATGAACTGTTGTAAATTATGATTGCATTCTGGAACTTTTCATGTTAAGTAGGTTACAAATATTTCTTGGAATGGACAGTTATTTGCATTATTGTGCTTTGTTGATATTAATGCGCAATGACTGCTCACGTAGTAACTTCATTGTGTATGACGTCATCACAGCAGTTGTACAGTAGCAACTGTGGTATCAATGCCCTCGCATAACTTAACCTATCGAGTTTGCAGAGGACGATAATGATTTCATTATCGACAAATGCTATTTTATATATTTTTCTTGTTTTTATAGATGATAGAACCGGTACACTTTGATCGGGGATATACCATTGTCGCTCCCATTTTTGGTGTGAAGCAATTCTTGCATTTCCAATGGAAAGGTTTATGGCTCATTTACATATTAGGTAACCATCTTATTCCTGAGGTGTACTAACGCATTTGTAAATTTAGGTGGGACTCCTGTCCTGAAAACGAAGTAACAGATGACTATGGGCGGCAGTTACTACCTATCATAAGGTGAACTATATGCTCCATTGTTTTTTCAGTCTTCAAAAAGACTACAACGAAAAATTTGCCATACTCAGGCGTAATATTTACGTTTTAAAATAATTGGAAATAGTGGCAATGTATTTTACGATAGTAAAATTGTAATTTTGCAACATCTATTTGCTTACGAAACTGAATTCCAAATTAAATATATATTCGCATAATAATGCACATAATATTAATATGTCGTCACGATAGACCAATATTGCGAAATATTTGTCATATGAAGTAGAACAAACAACTACCCATTGTGCTTAAAAATAGTTAACAGGTTTTTATGGAAGATGTTTATCCTATATGGTAAATCAATGTAACGTCTTTATGTCAAATAACAATTCAAAATACCTGGAGAATTCATCGGAAGTAACTATTATCAGAATTATTTGAAAAACCCACAACAACAATGTATTCATTTTTCTAAATAACCTACATAATATGTTTTTAGATATAAAGAAGGATTTAGTATAAATAAATAAAAAAAATCCATTCTATTCTATGTACATAATTATTGAACATTTTAAAAGTTTTATGAAACATATTTCGCCACAAAGCGCTATGTTGTGAAATCATGATTTCCATTTGAAATAGACTAACAGATGTCTAGTCATATAAGTAAGTACGTAAATAGCTACTGTAATGTTCATAACACCATAAAACACGGTTTTCTCAATTGCTTCTGTTCTTTATTTACTTTACCACCCAGTCAATAATATTTGGTTTAATATTTTGTTGCAAAATGAATTACAATATTAAATGGTTGTTAAGTGATCAATACTGCTCATAGATATCGTAATCAACTCTATATAGAACATGAGTTCCACTTGAAGTCGTCTTCAAGTTGAAGATTTCGTATGTAAGTCATATCTTTAGTACCAAATAAGAAGTATGGACATCAACATCCCACCCTAATTCAGTTCATACGGACTGAAGCACATACGTTGTTGCGATGCGTTGCTACCGTTGAGTACGGAGATGTCTTGTTTGTAAGTGCCGCATCCCTCCAATCGAAGCATAAGAGTAGTTTTACAGCAGCTTATGTTGGCGGCGGTGATATCTCCCCGATTGAACCATAGTTCTAATACCTACTAAACACACATAGTTTGAAAAATCCATATACGCTTCACTTTGTGTATGTAGTGTGTCATTCTAGTAGAGAAAGTGCGCGAGAAACTAGGCAGTCCTAGATCGGCTACGGATGCAGTGCTGTCTGCACATGTCAAATTAACTTCATTCGTATTTTTTTATAATAAAATTTATTTTTGTGCGATCGTCATTCACGAAAGATATAAGTTGGGTAAAGCTTTTTTCTGTCGTCATTCGTCTCTAATTAAAGATAAATTCATATTTATGATTTTAGTTAGTATGTGTAAGATCTTATGATAGTATTTAGGTCTAATGTTTCAGTTTTTCAAAATTACTGTTATCTGTATAGATTGTCGAGAATGCCGTTGGTGCTTTACCGTAAACTTGATATCTATAACCCTCAATGTGTATTTGTCACCAGAATATGGAAAGAACCACGAGTTTATACTTTCCACAAGAAGATTACAAGCTCTCCGCATATTTTTCCTAATTCAAAGAAGTTTTATGTATGTTTTATACAAACCATAAAATCTAATCCAATTGTAAAACTTAGTGAATTTTACACATTGGAAATAATTTTTTTGGACAATATTTTTTTCTAGTTACTATTCAATCGACCGAGGATCCAATCCACAATTTTTAAGTTTTTGTCTGTATGTTATCGCATGAAGCATAAATCTCTGAATCGATCTTCTATCTATATATACGAGATTGCTTAAATATACACTTGTATTCATAACGTCTTTTTCTCGCTCTTAATGTTCATTGGAACGAAGTCGCGGGTGCAGCTAGTTTACTATATAACACATTATTCCTTCAGTTTATGATCCTACGATATTCAGTCGCTGATTGGGAACTAATTTGATTGATTCGTTTGCGTTGAAATGCATGGGTTATTTTTTTTGCAAGTGTAGAGGTTGTAAGTGGCACAAGACCACATGGCACAGGAAACATGGTAAATATTTCTTTAGTTTTAAGTTATTGTCCAGAACTTATAAAATTCGAGCAGAATTTCCACATTCTGGTAATGTATTTGTCAAACATAGCAATATGTGAAGTATGTCGTAGAATATTTTTGGTCTCATTATTTGTCGTACTTGATTAACACTGTCAGTTAAAACAAGTCTCGATGTTTTCCCCATCCAAAAGTCGTACTCCTATTATTGAAATGATTAGGAGTAAAATTACTACCTAAGAAGAGCTTATTGAATTGTTGTGTAAATCACATGACATGCAGATTTGAATGTCGTAGAAATATCGCTAGTTTTGAGTCGAAGTTAAAACCGTTATGGGCTGTGCAATATCACGCTATATTATCTTGAAACTGAGCAATGACCGAAATTAATTGTAGCTGAGACAACCGTTTTTCAAGTAATATTTTAAAAATAAGGTATAACTACACAGGTATAGGTATGCGTATAGCAAGAGCCTATGTCTATTTCGCGAGAAAACTTGCGGATTGTTGCTAGTTTTTTTGCGTAAATGGTGGTATGGAAATGCTATCTCTAACATTGTTGCACCGACCACAGTAAGCCAGACACTTTTCACGTGCTCTTGTGCAATATCTTTTCTTGATACAGAAGTACAATACACTTAACAAGAAAACAAAATGTACTATTTTCCTTGCGAACACTTTAAGTATCCCATTGACCGACTTAATATTATTACATTGTATGTACATACATGTGTATTTAACACAACAAGCGGCATTAGTTAACACTTGCCTGGTAATCTGTAAAGAAAATATTTCCTTTAATCACCCATGGACACGACATGGATAAAAGTTATAAAAAATGAATTTTTATGGCTAATAAATAAATAGGTTTTTCTTCGCTTTCTTTCAATACACATTTTTGCCCCCTTGTAGACAACAAGTCAAATCTGTTTTAATATAATAGAATAGTATAGAAAATAATATGACGCAAAATACTACAAGAATAAAACTGAAAAAGTATTTACACAAGGTTAAGGTTGGTTCGACGAAAAAATTACGACAGAAAAATAAGTTTAGGGAATAACAAGTAACAAAAAATTAGGTATTCATTTCATGTCACCAAATTGACTTGCTCGAAAATTTCGCGGCCAAGTTATTCTGTCGATGTTGCCATAGTCCTTGCTAATGATATTGAGGATATCGGTTTAGGGTATTCTGAAGAATATATATTAGAAAAAGCAAACTTCCTCAATACCGATACATACAAATCATATTAATCTTGTAAGTATTCGATTCTTGTAGAATAGTAATGACAAGAAATCAATTGATTGCGAATAATTATAACAATATAAAGAATGACTGTTTTCAATTGGTTATTTTGTAAGATACTTCTTCTTTTTCTATCTGAATTAGTACGTGGATGCCTACTTGTAAGTGTACCTTGTAACCAGATATGATTCTCTCGAACTCGAAACATAAGAATTATCTCATTGCAGATTATGATTGTGGCGGTGGTACCTTCTTGGAACCTAATACCTATTATTTTAACGTTTACAGTGTATATTTATTGTTATTGTAATTAAGTTATACAGCAAGCGATTTTAATCGATTCGTAAGCAACCTATTGTTCGTTATAAATTCAAATGCACCGTGACCAAAATAGCCATGTTGTGTTTTTCTTATTTCTTTCATAATGTAAGCATGTTTCATAATGAAATAATAAATTTTCTTTGTTCCGGACATCTGAAAACAATATCACTTGCGTACCCTGAAATAAAATAATCCAACTGGTTCAGAATAATTTTACTATTCGATTCCTGCCAGTTATTTCCTTACGTTCATAATCGTCTCTACACCAAGAAAATGTATTTTTTTTTGTTATTTGTCAAAGCGCCCATTAAATTGCCGCTACTGTTGCCAATATCAATAATAGTTTTTTTTGTAGTTTAACTAAAAGTGTCTCCTGGTCTTTTTACTGGTTTGCGTTAGGTATATGTCGTGTGTGTGCGTGCGTGCGTGCGTGCGTGCGTGCGTGCGTGCGTGCGTGCGTGCGTGCGTGCGTGCGTACGTGCGTGTGTGTGTGTGTAACACAAGCTTTGCTTCACGGAAGATTGTGTGGGTGGCAGTGGTACCTACTTTATTGGACTATATATCTACCACATGTTTAATGTACAATGTGTACATCTTCGTTCGCCAAATAGTGGTATTGTTGGGTTCGTAATAACCTCCCTGCGCTTGTGTTCATAACACGTATATGTAGAAATTGTTCAGAGAATTGTTCAGAGATAATTCAACTATCTGTAACTGTAGCTAACCAATATAAATATGGCCCCTTCTAACTAGCGGACAGGGCTAAAATAAGCCGGGAGGGACGTTCGTCCTAGAGAAGACACTTGGGCAAAGAGGGTTACTTTGAGGTCCGAAGGCCACGACGACCCCCGACCACGACCTGTATAATATTCTTTCTTTCAAAAGCTCTATTACAACAGTAACATATTAATATACTATTAAACTGTAGAAGAGAAGTTTATCTTTGGTTAATTTCAATGAATTCATTAATCGTGTCTTTGTCGATTTTTTGTTCGTTGTTATACGAGATGATTCGTCGAAAATCACACCTGGTAGTTCGGACCGGTTTTAAATTTCTTTACAAAAAGTGAACCCCTATTAAGTTACCTTGTAGGAGCTACGTATGTACTTAAGAGTATCATTTGGGTATATTTGAGGTTTTAAGCCATTTCTCTTATACTTTTATTGTAATGTATCAAACAGGCACGTTGGGCATCTGAAGTTGAGTAGTTTATACAGGTCATGGATATTTACATATAACCTGAAACGGGTGTAATATCCTATCTGAGGTTGAGTGAACATGCGATGCTGCTCCTAAGAACAAGATGGTCGCCTCACTCTTATGTCTAGCAGGCAGTCAGGCCTCTCATACCGAAACACAAGACCTGCTGCACGGTAGTATCTCCCTGATAATTTTTTGGATTTACCATCACATAGGGTTTTTAATCATAAAACGGTTGAAGATCAGTAAGACGTTAAAGATAATGAATGAGATAGCACGCCTATAGGAACATTGGTATGTACTAAGCAAATATTCGCCGATTTAGCGTTAATTTATCTGCTTTTTCTGGGAGCTTTGGCCTCGGCGACACGTTTATTTAAAAACCTCACGTTGGCAGAGTTTAATTATAACGAGGTATTTACCATTGTGTGTAGGTATATGTAAAAATTTTCGTCTACTGTCCCTCTTCCAGGCATAGTCTTATATCGAGGAGAAGGCCTCATCCAGCCCATAGGCCAAGTGCGGATTGATAGACTTCACACACCATTGAAAATTTTATGGAAAACTGTTTGGCATGCAGATTTATTCACGATGTTTTCCTTCGTAGTCATTGCAAGTTATAATTAATTTTTATTATGCACATAACTTTAAAAAATTTAGCGGCATATGATAAGGAATCTAACACCGTACCTTCTGTGTGAGGCCAAATCTTGCTTTACCACGTTGGCAAGAAACAACGCAATGAACAAAACCGCAATGAAGGAAACGATTTCTTTCCTAAAAATATATGGTATATTTTTTTTATTTTGTTCAAATCAGCCAAGCACGCTTGTATTAAATAAAGATATAGTCTTTAATTATGAACTAAGTGGCAATATAATAATTATAGGTGTGTACTTAAAAACATAGTGTACATTGTACGTAATTAACAAGATTCTTGTCTCGTTTTTTAAATTTTATTACTGCTTGTAAACTCTTATTAGTCAGTACATAGTAAAATATATATAAAAAAGACTTATGTAACTTTTGACGTGTATAAATAGTAGTTTTGAAAATAGCAGTTATTTTTAAATCAGAGGATTCACAATCAGGCTATTTAGTTACTCGTATTTGTTTAAGTTCATTATGTTATTTTTGTTCAATGCAGTAGTGGGGAACCGATTAAGTATGTATAGGTGTTATCTTTACACGGTCCAATCTCATTAACCGGATATAAATTATAATTTTATAATAATAACACTATTATATCCTGATTATAAAGGTTAGTATACTTAGATCTGTGCACTCTGTCGTGCTCTACGTCACTCGTGCTCTATGACGCATATAATCTATCTATGAGAGTATTTTTATCGCATTTACTTTATTCATCTCGTCCCATTCCCTTGGTATTAACACAAATTCCTATGTCGTACACGACTGATGAGAGCATCAGTGTCCCCGCATTTATTCATACTGTAAGTCATCGGCTTATCCCGATCATAAATAGCGTTGTTTTCGGAATGTGCTATACAATTCGTGTACGCTATACGAGTGTAGAAGATGTACTGTATATGTTTGTGGTAAAAAACCTTTTTCATATAATATGCAAGTAATAAGTAACCATGTATGGGTGTATGTGATAGGTATATTACAAATAATTACTGGTGATCCCAGCCGATGATAACAATAATGTACTTGTACCTTTTACGTTTTAATGTAGTTTATATTTTCATTAAATTATAGACCTATTTTACCTAAAGAGCCGTCTATATATCATAACCAATTGTAAAGTCTCTCGGATATATTCAAACTGAAAATGGTCTCCGACAAGGTCTACCGACTATCACCTATCGATAACAACCAGAATAAGTTTGACGTCGGCGCAGATATATATGTTCGGGTCAGTATTGTGGGAGGACACCCTAAACTGGAGATTATTTCATTACACTGAAGAACCGCTGTCAAATTACTGAAATATTGTCATATCCGCCCGCAGTCTTGTAGCGACGACGTAAAAACAGCACTTTTGTTCGCCCGTAATCTATAAAAAATTGTCCATACAATACAGGTGTGTAGGAGCCGCAAGCGCGTCGCGCCCAGAATTACACAGCAGTGTTGTAGCCGCAGGGAAAGTG
>DWON01010923.1:0-10489 GCA_018251015.1 Phocides pigmalion okeechobee
AATGTTTAGGATAGGCTTTCGTTATAATTAGTTTTAGGATTTTCATTATTTTAAATATAATGTAATTCGATAATAACATTTAACAAAATTGACTTATTTATTCTTAAAATATCCAGATTGGTATACTTCACACACATCTGAGAATTTTATGTAGAGCTTTTAGTCATGCAGGCTTTCTTGGTGGTCTTTCAATGTTAAAGCAAGTGATAATTAATTTCTAATAGGTTTGTGAAATGTTATAAGTGAATATACCATTTCCAATTTACTTACTTTCAAAGGTTGGGAAATTAAAATTACCCTTTTATGAATAAATAATTGACTTATTCTGACAGTGAAGTATTTGGATTATATATTTTGTTGATTATTCAAGTCAAGACCGAGCAAATATTCGTGAGAAGACTAGCAAACGAGCGTGCAGGCTATCAGATATTAATTAGTCGCTGCAGCGTATAGACATCAACATACTTTAAATATGACTGAAATACTAGTTAAGCGCGTCCGTAGATGCGTTGCGTCATTTAACGACCATATTAGTCTTTATAAGTCAAGATTTAGTTGTTTATCGACGAGATTTGATGAAAGTATAAGGTAGAGAAATGTCAGATGATAAAGCTCTCGATCTAACGATTTACCCACTCCATATCGCAGGTTGAGTAAAGCGAACGCAAAATAAAGTCGTACGAAAGCTATAAATAAAATCGTCAATATCGGAGGAAATACCACGAATGTAACCGCAAAGGCATCGCCCGTTCCCGAAGATGATGTACTGTGCCGCCATAAAACCTTCCATCATCTCCCGTAATATCCAATACAGCCTTTTTCACAGTATTAAAAATGGTTTACGGGTACAGTGACACTCCCAAGGTTCCGTAGTAAAAAACCCTAATTTCCTGCACCCTTTCATTTATATCCCGGCAATCTGGAGACCCTGTAGCTTATTTATAGGGGTCCCCGTCGTTTGATGGCCGGGAGTCAGAATGCGTAATGATAAAGGTTATAAAAACTTGCACAAACCAGCGACATTATTATGCGATTTTGCGACAATAGATACTTTTAGGAGTGTTTTACGCCTTTGAGAGACAAAATTTTAATTTATTTCAATAGGTCAATAGCCTGTCAGGAAGTCAAGTTATTTGCTAACGAGTGAAAGGTTTTTGGAGTTATGCAGTTGTACAAAAGAGTTGTTGCCAATATTAAGATGAAAAATGATTATGGAATTTAAAAAAATATATATTTTTGAGGCTTTATATTTTATAATATTTGTGTCAGAAGTGATAGGTCTACTGTTATATGTACCTTTTCTAAAAGACTTATAAAAAGAAGAATGATTATCAATTCGTCTCCATGATTTTTATGATTGTCAATTAAGACCTACGAGCCACCTGATGAAATGTAATCACTGTATTAAATAAACTCTTTATTTAAGAACGAAGACCGAAGATAACTTCGGAGATAATATTATAATAATATTCATTAGGAATATCTATAAGGAGCTGTTAACCAACGGACAATATTAAATCAAATCAAATCAAATATGCATTATTGTACACCACAAAGAATACACAAGAACAGAAAATAACACAAAACAGATATAGCAGTGGTGACCAAAAGGCGGTTATCGCTACAGTAGCGATCTCTTCCAGACAAGATTTGGGTAGCAGACATGGTAACAAGTTTACAGGACAAAGGTAAGGTGTAGTAATATTGTGTAATATGTACATGCAATTGAATAAATATTAAGAGCAAGAAAATAATCCTAGTATAAATAATGTAGATAGTAGATAGAAGAAATTCATAAATAACAGGGGAAAAAGAAGAAGAAAAGGAAGGATACCATATAACTTTATACATCAGTTTGTGAATTCAAGATTCATATATTTTATGTAGTAGTCTTTCACAAGTTAAATCACTTCATATTAGGGAGTCCCCATATTTAAAGTAGACAAGGACTAGTAATAATTTTCTCGTATTCGCCATCGAGTCATAGGTTATTTCTTCGCAAACTTTTATAATACTTTTTTACAGGATTAAACTACATGACTTTACTTGCTGTTCAAAGTTTTAAACAAAATTTTAAAATTCTGAATAATATGTATTCTGATGCAAGACGTAAGCAGCTTACACTAATTGAATAAAATGGCTTTATAAAGATTTGCTCGTCGACGTAAGCTTTAATAGAGTCTTATTTCATGGAATTTAAAAGTACCTACTCATGTAGAAGTAGTTGAGTAGTTTATACATTTTGTTAAAGTTATTTAAATCCACTTTCTTTTATCGAATATTTCTTTAAAATTGTTTTAATACTTTCCATGTTTGACCGTGTAATGTTTTTGTTTTTGTCCGTTTTTTATGGTTTTGTCCTTAAAAATGACATTGGTTTTAAAATTAACCAAGAGTGATAGGTAGAGATATTTATAAAAAGTAAAAAAAACACATTAGTCGCGCTATTCGCTTTCTTGCTCTTTCATTACTTAAAAATACAACAGACCATTTTCGAACAGATAGTTTTAAGGCAATTCGATCGATAAATATACCCTTGAACTGTTATGATGGGTGTTAATATGAGAGTATTAAAATTATTAAATGTGTACTTTAAATGTTTAAACAATCATAATTTTATCGTTTTAAACTAATACTGTATTAAAATACCAACTGAAGGATTGACTAATTGCAGTGTAATTTTTTTTTTTTTGGTCTCTTTGTCTCCCATATAACATCTCTCTTCTTTTGTCTTTTAAGAAAGTCCAGTTCAAATTCAAATATTTTATTGTATTATTATGTATTTAGATTCACTCAATGAATGTCAACGATACAATGTTTCACCTCTATCACGTGCACGATGCTAAATGCATATATTTTTGATAAATGTAGTAAAGTTGCAGTTCAGTCGCAAATCAGTCGCAAAATGGTTCCAAATTGGTCGCAAATCCGCAACTCTATTGCGGAAGACTACATTCATGTAGAACAGAGTTTACGAGTGTTAGTTTGGCCGTTTGACCGTCTCAATGATACGTTATCATCGACGGGATATTTTTGGCAGCTTCTACCATCACTGGATACCCCTTCATTCGTGTTTTTATTAGCGCCCAATCTAATTTTACGTCGACTTCCCATTTCTATACACCCTGTTGCAGTCATCTTGTATTTTTTATTTTATCGTTTTTTGTGGCTTGTGTCCTGCGATTGCATTGCGTTGTTTTCATCCCTCATCATCCCTGAATATCTATAAATATAAATAAAATTGAGGTTTTCGTATGGGATTTTGAAATAATTGCATTTTATTTACATTTCAATTACTTACATTACTTAACAGTAATTATAATAAAAGCCTAATTTAAACAATGTAAGTCCGTGCGTATACGGCATGGTTCCAGGAATGCTAGTAGCTTCATTCCCCCTAAACACGTAACAAGAAATAGAAAAAAAACTATACAAGACTAATATCTAAGAGCATATCGTAAAGCGAGGATGATAAATGGCATATTGCTTTGCTATGCTGTCATGCCTCTTATCCGAAACTATCCTCTAGTATTTACTTTTATATATTCTATATATTTAATGAACCTACATACAACGTGGAATATCTTTAAACTTGTTATATTAAAAGTCTAACTTAACAAATATTCTGAAAGTCTTAACCCAAACGGCATGATGCCAAAAACGTTAGTGACATTTCCATAACGAATAACGATCGCAATCCCTGCACGAGATATAAGCCAGTTCTCTTGTCACCAACAACGTCGAACAAATGTTGGATTAATTGTTTCATTTTTAGTATTCGGACTCCAGTCTAAGCTCAGTGTAATTCATTTGATCCGGAATTCTTCCTTCAAAGTTATATTCATTCCTAAGTTTAGAATAGAGCATCACACTTTAAAATTGCTTTCAAGGAATTTAATTAATATTAGTTGAATGGTTAGGAATTTCCAAGAAGTAAAAGTTCAATTTAGATTTAACTTACAATTTCGTATATGTTTTATCTTTAAATTAAAGGAATGAAAGTATGTGCTGACGTTGCTACCTATTTCCACATATTTCAAAACAGAAGATTCTCAATTATGATGTAATAGTGACGAGCCCCCGCTCGCACGCGTGCATTTACATCACATTTTCATATCTTCGATAATTTTCGACTATATCCTAAAATCCTTGTATTTTTATATTTTATCCTTTGTATTTTAAACCTTCTTCACGAATTACTGTCTATTGAAGAAAACTGTATGAAAATTCGTTGCATACTTTAAAAAATCTAAGAGTGCATATGGCGGGAAACGACTTTGGTTATATTAGGGGAAACAATTCATCTGGATACTTAAATACTATGTATACAGTGTAATAAAATCGACTTGCGGTAAATCTCTAGGTAAGTCTCTGGGGTAAGATTGATTTAACCAAAACTTAATTTGTTCATTAAATAAATATCGAAATTCATTTATAGTGCATGTTACAGTATATATGTATATTTTTTTGCGTTGGGAAAGTAGCAAACAAGCGTGAAAGCCATCTGATGTCAGTTTGCAGTTCAAGAGTAAATCCCAGCCTAACGTTGTGCACAGGAGTGGTGGTACTCAGGAAGACAGATGGTTGTCTCGCTTGTAAGTGTAGTCGGTAACCGAGCTTTGCTAACCGAAACACAAGAACTGCTTTACTTGCTTTACTGTAGGTTATGAGGGTTGGTGGTATCTACCAGTACAAATTTTTGTTTTAACACCTTAAATATAGGATTTCGTTTTCATAGAGAACATATTCCACCGTAAATCTTTGTTCTTACTCTGAGCAGACATTAAATTGAAGTGTTTGTGTAAGTTTATTTTCCCTGTAATGTATTAAGTTAGGCTTTTTACAAAATCCGTTCAAATTCACTCGCATTTCGCAGTTTCTACTCGACTTTGTTGGCGTTAATTTAAAAAGGCAGCCTTAATTACGCTTAGCTGGGATTTAGCGGAAAAATAAATTACACTTCCTTATTGTGCTCCTAAATTGTTTTCGGGCTTTGTCGTTATAATTTGTGTGCTTGAAATAATTCACCATCTTATTGTTTCAATTTAATGTATTTGATGGAGCTGTGATAAAGTTAAGCGATCGCGGACGCGGTCGAGAGTAGGTTGGATGGCTGCTACTAGGCACGGAAACGCAAGAATTTCTTCACGTGGAAGTTTTTTGCGAGTACTATAGTTCAACAGGGGAGGTACTGTGCCGTGAAGCTAATTTTTTGTTTCGGTTGCACAGGTGCGTTTGCGGGCTACACTTATAATTAAGACGACTGTTTTAGTCCTCTTTTTTATTAGGAACCTACGACTGCCATAGGCCATCTGTTCTTTTTGAAGTTGCTTGTGGCTATTGGCTGCAGGATTTTAGACTAATATTATCGCGGAATTTTCATATGATTGCAGTGTCGTTGTTACGTGTGCAAAGTTCCAAATTAATCAAACTTCTAAACACCGTTAAAAAATGAGCTCAAAGATTCCGTGACATATAACTGAAGCATATAAAAGCGGTTTAAAAATAGGTGTTGCTGTGGTACCTCCACGGTCAAATTCTACAGTTTAAAGCCGGCAATGCATTGGCGATTCCTCTGATGTTGCTTGTGCCTATAAGCGACGGTTATTGCTTTCCACAAGGTCCATCTGCTTTTTCGATAAGCAAATTTATGAAGAAAAAAGAAAGTTGTATAAAAGACCCTTCCTAGATCGTAACTCGATCTTATCGTAACTAGACCAAGAAACTTCATCGCTCAAGTTACTGACCGACGTTAAGCCGAGCTAATATTATTAAAGCGAGCTAAAATAATATTTTAATAGCCGAGCTACTTTTGCTCGTTATTTGAGTTACCAGCTTAAATACCTAATAGCTTGAAATAAAGCTTGCAAGCGGCACAACCGTTTAAAGGTGGGAGAACTGTAGTTCGAGTGGGGAGGTACCGCCGCCGTCCTAATAATCCGCCGTAAAGCATTACTTATGTTTTGGTTGGAAAGGTGCGGTTACCGGTTACACTTTTAAGCGAGCTCAAAGCGAGCAACTCGAGCTCAAATGGGATTTTAGAATAGTTGCTTTACGGCGGATTATCAAGGCCTTGATGGTACCTCCCCGGTAGATAAAAACACATTTGTAACCTAAATATAACAATTGGTTCACAGCGGATAATGAAGGCCTTGATGGTATCTCTTCGGTAGATAACAACACCTCTCTAACCTAAATAAAACAGTTGCTTCACAGCAGATTATGAGGGCGGCTGTAGTATCTCTCCAGTCAAACTATAGTTACACCAAACTCGTTTGCCACTTAATAACATAAAAAACCGTAGCAAAATAGCTTGTTCAAGTGTTGGCTGTATCGTGTGAATAGCTTTAATCAAGGACCCTTTCATTGGCACGCTTGTTCAACTTATAACTCTCAAGCGTTCATGTTTCACTTGGTTTTTGAAATATGCTTTCCATTTCCGAAAAAAAATTTTTTTTCATAAATTTGGATAAAATTTCTTATTACTTATTTGCCGTATTTAAATTCTCTAATTTTCTAATAATGTTTTAATTATTATATATCATAATTGTAGAGAAAGTGGGGGTAAAATAATAATAAAAAAAAAAACTAAAAAATAAAAAAGATATCCCAATGGCAGAATTATTATTGTCATTTGAAGCTACTCCTAATGACAAATCTTTATTTAGTAACATTAATAAAAAAACATTAAAAAATCTGTTAATGTCGGTATTAAAAAAATATCACAACCAGTAATAAATCTGTGTTGAGGAAACCAACAGTGCACATGACTATGTAGTCAATATAGTAACACATAATCCTATTTTTGAACATTGTCGTAACCGGGTAATTAGCAGCTAGATATGTTCCCACGGAACTCCCGTCGATGTGTACATCAAGGAACAACGGACAAGTGTTTTTGTCGATGACACGAATAGCTCGTTGAGCAAATCGTTAGCTCTTTCGAGTAAATGGCTTTAATCCAGAGCGTTCTCGACATTGCTTCTCGTATAACGTTGAATTTGTTGAATATATGTTTTATAATAGCGTCTTCTTTCGTTTCATGATGAACAGTTGGTAAAAAAGTGGATGATTAAATTAGATTTTTAGATTTAGAAACAATTTATCTAAACCTAAATTTTACTTGGAATACCTTAAACTGACCTAAATTTACAGAGTCGGTGACCATATGGCATGGTGCAAAGGACGTTGACCAAATTTTCACGTTAAATAATGACTGCTGTTTTCTGCGTGAGGCATGATCTAGTCCTTTTGTCGCCACCGAACAAAACAATTTTAATTTAACTTTTTTGTACCGAAATTTTGATTTGTAATTTAATACATCAATAAATGACTTCCGATAGGACTTCAGTCATGTTTAAGAATGTATGTGGAGGTCCAAATTTTTCAACGATAATTTTACATCAAGCGCCTACACTCTCCTTTGCAACTCTTCTCATATAAAATCATTGAATTATTTTTGAAAATAAATTGCATTTGCTTCTTAGGGGTCTATGGACTAACAATTATTCTGCATATCTATATTTGATCGGCTGGCCATCGGCCGAAGGTGTTTAACACATACCAAAGGCTTATCTTAAGTTGAACTGTTAGTGGTCTGTTGCGAACTGCTAAAGACTACCGGCGAACTGTTAGTTAAAGTATAACACTCTCAAATACTATTGATGTGATCATGAATAACTTAATCTAGTATGTCTACAGCGTTTCGTCCCAGGACCATCACTTTAAGATGAACTGTTAGTGGTCTGGTATGAACTGATCAAAGCTACCGGCGGACTGTTAGTTAAAGTATTACAATCTCAAGTACTCTAGATGTCTTCATGACAAACTTAATTTAGCATTTACACCATTTCGTCCTACGACCATCACAAACGATGACATAAATGGCTCGTTAAGAAAATTGTCAACGGTTCAAGTGAATAGCTTTAATCAAGAACAGTCTCATTGCTACTTTTCATATTACTCTCAGTACGAGCTTATAATACACAATTTTTGTCCTTTTTATAGTGAGACTAGCGACGCGGCCCAGCTTCACTCGGGTAATAGAGTTTATATTTACTTAAAATATTTTTCTTGGATACATGCATCATGTCATTATTACCCAGTTGCAAAAAGTAACAATTAGCAACATTTATTTCAAACGACAGCTGAATTATTATATTTGATTAAACTATTTAATTTCTCTCTCAATTTGTAAAAAAAACTTAATTTATTATGGATCAAAACCTTCCTCAGGAACTCTAACTGTTGTTGAAAACTGTAAGAAAATCTGTCCAGTACTTTTTGAATTTATCTTGAACACACAGACAGACGCGACGGGGGACTTTGTTTTATAATATTTTTAGATACATCATTTATATTTTAAAGGTTAGCGCACGGGACAAGCGGGCCAAGGACAAGTATTTGTATTATAATTACAAAAATGAAAATCTTAAAACTAATAATATTAAAGCCTAACTTAAGTAATCTGAAGAGTCCACGCCCATCGGACATGGTGCCAAGAACGCTAGCCGCATTCCCGCGTTGAATAGCAGTCGCAAATGTCTGCGCAAGATATGAACCAGCCGTCTTGTTACAGGCGGTGTCGTTTTTTCCGTATTAGAAATTAATGATCATCTTCTTTGTCGAGTACGAAAAAAATCGCAAAGAAAATTGTACACTAGACACTTCTCCGTTAAGTTCTGACACTTCTCCGTTAAGTTCTCAAAGATGTATAAAGTCTGCCACTTGGTCACTTTGTTGGGGTATGGTCTAACAAACACTTTGAGAGAAAAATTATACCCAACGATGGGATAGTAATGGTTTGATGATGATCTCTATAAACGCACCAAATCCTTATTCAAGCGATATATCAAGTGAGTCAGCCGTGCAAGATGTAGCATTGATAATAATTACTGCAGCCGATAGATCGACACATTAATTTGTATTAGCGAGTATTAGAGCAACAGATACACATTAATAATAGGATTTCAGTTACTTGCCACCATTACGTTACTTAGGTTTAGTCTGTATATAGAGAAGGAAATATTGCAAACAATTTAGTAAACGAAGATAGAATTAGAAAAGAAAAATAGTTCTAGATAAATTGTGGACTATAAAAAATTTCAAATAGAAATCCTGTCTTAAAAAGTACACTGATTGTTTTTGAGAATGCGTCATAAGAAACTTAAACTCAACAACTGTACTAATGGCTGCTACTCGACTCAACACCACATTGACCCTATGAGTGGCACCGTGTCGCTAGCAAACACTTGTATTGTGAAGAGTGTCACACTCTTCTGTCAATTATATCTATATTTAACTGGCTCGTTAAGAAAAAACAACTTGGTCTAGAATTTGAAGCTAGTTCATTATTTATTTTAGTTAAGCGGTCAAGGCACATTATGTCCAATTCACAAAATGTCCAGTAGTCCAGTAGCAATAAGTCCAAAGCACAGTATATCAAATTCGCAATATGACCAACTTACAAAAAGGGAAAATTACAAAATGTCAAATTCTCACCATGCTTAATTTGACAATTATTCATGTTCACATATTCAATATCAAAATTAATGTCATGCAACTTTAATTTCACGAATATATGTGCGTAATAGAAATAAATTATCGGTTGCTTTAATTGTTAACTAAAATACTGTGAGCGCATGAGTGAGAACTCAAGTTTCAGTTTTCAGTTCTAAAAGATATGTCAAAATCCTAAAATCTGCGATCGCCATTGTGGCGGGAACGTAACTCTTCTCATTTTGAGAGAAGAGTCAGGCTTTTATTTTAATTATCCTTGAGATGTTCATGGTTATATATAAGTACATTAATAGCTAATATAAAATTACTTTTTGTACAGTAAAGTAAGTGTGTTCTATGGAAAAGTATAGAAAAATATTTACCCCAGTTCATTGGACCTCGAACATGTTGTCATTCAAATTTGTCGCAACAAAAAACCGCCCAATGTTCACGGTTCCTTTGACACTAATGCACTATGGTAAATGTACAATATTTTGTATTTGCGAAAAATTTCTTTGATCCACACCGACCATTTGTCCCTTTCGAGGGGCTATTAACTTCCTACCGAAAGGTTGGTAATGTACTTCAAGGGCATTAGTGACCCCGTAGAGCGTTAGGGCAACGAACGTTTAGAACCTCCCGGAGAGCTTCCGGGAAGTTTGACGTCATATCCGCTTGATTGATGTCGAAGGAAAAATGTGTATTTAGTCCGTCACTTAGTAGAAAAGGGGACGAACATATTAAGATGCAGTGACTTTAAAGCAATGAGTGGCCAATTTATTTGTCATATTAGTGTTTTATGACATTTGAAATAAAGAAGCGGTCATGTAGAAAACCCATTACATACTAAAATTTATAAATTCCGCGATGATATTAGTTTCAAGTTATATATTTTCGATGTATTTTTAAAAAGTGTGAGGTGCATGGTATCACTGAAAAAGCACCCCACGCTTATTTTACATCGCAACTTCTTTTTCTTATTTATAGTTTT
>DWON01010924.1:0-10488 GCA_018251015.1 Phocides pigmalion okeechobee
CGTTGCGCAATCGAAAGGCCAGACGGTCAAAGATCAGATTAAATTTATGCTTTGTGAAGATTAAGGTGTATGCAAGCTGGCCCGGTATTAGTTGGTTTAACCATGAGGTTAATTATTTTTTATTTAATGAAATTGTGACGTTACTTGATTTCATGATTTTTATATCCTTCCCCGTCCTTGTTGGTTGTGAGACCCCTTGGGCTGTGATGTTACATATTTTGCAATTTTACACCTAAAAATGATTAAATTAAAACAGCCTTTTCAAAAATATTTTAAATTTAATCTAAGATCATTTTAATATGGTTAATTTAAAAAAAAAACAACAAAACAAAATCTAATTAACGAATAATCAATTACACAAAATATTGAGGATAATTGTTATATCAACGGGAGATATAAAATTTATTTACTTGCTAATTTGAATGCCATTCTGTTTAATACATACATGTTATATTAACCTCATGCAAAATCATTTATAACTCTAAACTTCTACCTTCTCTTATATATTACATGAAACCGTAACCCTACGACATTAGGGCGCAAACAGCTGCCTCTTATAGCTCGGGGATGAATCAAGATGTCGTCTTCATGTAATTTGGTTTTTTGACGATAATACAATGATAGGATAGGATAGGATAAAATAGGAAATCATAGTTTCCGTATTCGATTCCCCGTTGGACAGACATCTAAATAATGAATTTAGTCCTCTGTTTTGGGCGTACATCACACGTCATTACATGACATGTTATCTACGAAATAAGAAAATATAAGTGTATATCACACGTCATTATATGACATGTCACAACATAGGAAATCATAGTTTCTCTATTCGATTCCCGGTTAGACATACATATAAATGATGAAAATATATTCTGTTCTGGGTGTATACAACATGTCATTACATAAGAACCTAATAAGAGTAGAAAACGATCATTTAAATTCCCTGATATTAAGTGGTTGTTGTAGTCAACCACATCCACATATGACTTTAAACGGAACTGAGGACCTATAAACACTTCTTTAAATGAAAAACAAGAACTGCCTCACGGCGGATTTTGAGCCACTTCTTTAAACGAAACATAGGAACTGCTTCACGGCGGATTTTGCGCCACTTCTTTAAATGCAGCATACGAACTGCTTCAAGGCGGATTTTGAGCTACGTCATTAAACAAAAGACAGCAATTTTTTCACGGCGGATTTTAGGCCACTTCTTTAGACGAAATACAAGTACTGCTTCACGGCGGATTATGAGCCACTTCTTTAAACAAAATACATGAATTGCTTCACAACGAATTGTAAGCTACTTTCTTAAAAGAAATACAGAAACTGCTTTACGGCGGATTTTGAGCCACTTCTTTAAACGAAACACAGGAACTGCTTCACGGCGGATTTTGAGCTGAATTTTTAAAAGAAAAACAAAACTGCTTCAAGGAAAACTATGAACGGCGTTACCTTTCTGATCGAACTATAGTTGTATATAGTTCTATAGCATTGGAGTCTCAAGACAATTATGTAATAGTCTAAAACACCCAAACTAGCTTTCTAAACTGTGTATCTACTGTCCTTGCACGGAATTATCTAACAGCTTAGGGACGAACATTATATTCAGATTCAGCCGTGCACTTGGGTTTAGGGTGTGACGGTTTTGTTAATATGCTCAGGCAAGTAACCTATGTGGTTGGTATAATTATGAGTATCTATGCTTAATTAGGACTAAGCGATGTAAGCGGTGTTTTTGAGTAGATTTTTTGTAGACTTTTCTAATTAAAAATCGATTATTATATTATCGATTACAACTTAAATCAGTCATCGGCTTTGAGCGCCCTGTTAGCTAAGGTTGACCGAAAGAAAAAATCCAGCAAAAATGACTTGTGTGAAAGTTTTAAATAAATTATGTACTTATTTAAATCTTCATATTTTCTAAAAAATAAAATCTGTTGATTTCTATTACCTATGTTACGTTTTAACTGTTAGAGTTAGATTATTTCTTTTTTAAATAAGAGATTACGATGCTGAAAATACCTAAAAAGGAACTAAAACAATAGAATTTGGGACAATGGAGTAAATTGAAATGTAGTAAGGATAAAACAGACAATGTAGAAGTCTATTTTAGGGACAATGTAGCGTATTTGTAAATGAACGACAATCCCACATCAATTAGAAGACTGAGCTAACCCAATTTAGCTGCTAGAAAAGCTATTTGAGCGAAACTTAGCATCCTCAAATTTACTATTCGAGAAATGTTTAATCGTATTTGCTAGATGATCAATTGTCCCATTTGGAAAGTCGATATATATATAGCTTACTCAGTTTATTTTTAATCTCTAAATATTATAAAAAGGCCCCGTAGCGTCTGTCTGTCTGTTCATGATAAACTCAAAGGAAATGGACGGGTTTTCTCACAATTTTCAACAAGTAGTGATTCCTGAGGAAGGTTTTGGTATAAAAAAATCAGATGTTTCTAATTGTTAGTTTATAACTATAAATTCTAGGTCAGTAAATAAAAACTCCATTACCCGAGTGAAGCTGGGCCGAGTCAGGTCGGTAGTTACAACAATGAAAATCTTAAAACAATGACACAATAAAAGCCTAAACAATCTAAGGCGTCTCCGTGCCCATGCGGCATGGTTACAACGCTAGCAGCATTCCCGCGTTGAATAGTAATCGCAATTATCTACGCGACATAAACAAGTCCTATTGTCACCAATCATACCAACCATATGAAATATGGGACTAATTGTTTGAAAAAAATTGTGTAATTATACAATACAATGTGTAAACAAGAAACAATTGATTAATGTTACTTAATAGTATGATTATGATACATATAATAGGAATAAATTAAATCTACCGCATTACGGATTAAGGTGAGGAGTAATAAGCATACTTATAGAGTTTCTCTGCTTTTTTTTCCGAGCAAGACCTTTTCAGACTCAGTACCTTTGACTTTGACTCAGACTATATTTGCGGCAAAGCTATTAATTATATTGTGTTCGAATTTTGACAGTACGAATTTAATTATAAGACTGTGTGCTGTGTGCTAAGAACGCTATTTGAGCGAAAGCTGGCGTTACTCCAAGTATGCTAGAGATTGGAAAATATATGCTTCAGTTAGAAGAAAGTGTTTTTTTGGAAATCTAGCAAACGAGCTCTCAAGCGATCTCTTGGTCAATGGTGTCTGCAGCCCATGGACATACTTCCTCAGATTGCTTAGATGCGTTGCTACTCCTGAATACTGATACGGTCCCCTTGATTTTAATTGTCTACACTTATTATAAGTTTGTTTCTTTTTTTCATTCTTAATAAGCTTGATTCGTGTCATTTATATGTATAATATATTTATAACTTTTGTCCGCGCAATTTTCACTTAGAAGTGAGGAGACCATTTTAGTCATTAGGAGTGGCAGCGCATTTATTGCGAGATCAGCTAAGTCTTTAGTCCTGTTTAGGATTTAATGTGGATGACCATGTCACAGTGATTAATACTGAACGTTTGGTGTGCGTGTTCGTTTGCTACTTAATTCACAAAAGAAATATATCGGAATACCCAGAATTTATGGCAACCAAAGGTAAATCGGGTCACGCAAATACGAAATCCATATTAAATCACATTTTCGTAACGTTGTTAATGTTAGCGGATCTCGCAGATTTGACGGGTTTGCGAACGAAACCGTGTTTGCGTTCAATCGAGCCGAAACGCCGTTCTGCCTTTGTTTTACCAAAATGTAATAACATATCCGATTTGCCCGTAAATCATTTAAGGGCTCTTTGCCGTACCTTACATTTGAGAGGTTTATAATGAAATGAAAAGCGATTTTTGTATTGTCGGAATTGGATACAAATTCACATTTCTCTTATTTTTTTTCTGTGTATATCACGCGTATTACACATAGACAATAGTAAATTCTGCTGTTTTTATCTGTATACTAATTTAAAATACAGAGTAAAAACATTTTATTTTATTTTTATAAGCAATATGTATAAAGAATAATCTTCAAGCTAAGTATGTACGAAAATAAAATTGAAAATAATTGCGCTTTACGACATAATATATTGACATTGTATATTAAAAACAAAGTTATAAATTCAAACATCATCTGTGGGCAACACTTAAGACGACCACTCGCTTTACATTTTTTTTTGCCTTTTTTTAATTCGATGGCATCTAGCCTTTTGGCCACTTTGACAGTGACAAGAAAAATAAAGTTATTGAGTAAATTGACATTATACTACATTGAAAACAATAGTCTGTACACTCAGTCCACATTTTTAATTAGTTTAATTTTTGTAAAGTAATAATATTTAGACGGTTATAAAAATGCTATTTCGTGGCAGCAGCCATTTTGGATATACAAAAATACCGAATAAAAATAATTGTATTATCACCAGAATTTCGTGTGTGCCAATTTTCCAGTCATTCACTCGCCACGAGATTTTTTTTTCGTCGAGAAAACAAAGGTGAGATAAAAAGTTAATAAATAGATTTAAAAGCTCAAAGTCAACCTAAATAAACGTTTAAAACGCTCCATAGACTTTGCATTCACTATTTTTTCAGATATATTTTTGTTTTTCTTTAATAACAATAACACTAATTACCAAACTAACCGAATAATTCCTATGGTTCGATAGGAACGTATAGTATCTATTATTGAAATAGTTGGCAAGTTTAAGATTTATATTCGCTACGTACAGTTGCATCGGGCGGAGTTGCAAACGACCCGGTATTAAACTGTGTTTCAGCTGGAATTTCCAATATACAGCGCTGTACCCTTCCGCCACCTCGTATTTATTACCTGAGTCTAAATATTTTACTTAAATATTTGGATCCTCTACTGTGTTCTTAATTTATTACCCGGGTCTAATTATTTAGTCACATACCTCTTACACAGTGTTTTACATTCATTACCTGAGTTTAATATTTAAGTTACATATCTTTATATCCTTTTCACAGTGTTCTTAACCCTTTCCCTGCGGTGTACATCACTGCTGTGTATTGCGCGACCTACGCTTGCGGCTTGTACACTCCTGTCTTGTACGTGCAAATATGAATGGATTTCGGGCGCACAAAGGGGTTATATTTACGTCGGTGCTACAAGACTGGCGGACATTACGTCTTTGCATTCGTAGATTATACACAGTCTAGAGAAACAAGTTCCAGTTTAGTGCGCTTCCCAATAAGTGTTAAATATGCTTGTATAGTTTACTCTATGTTCTTAATTTATTACCCGAATCTCAGACTAAAGACTCAGGTAAAATGTTATTTACATATCGTTTACATTTTATACGTGTTAGTAACCACTTGAGAACCACTAATAAATATATATGCATGCAAGAAAATCATGTTAACTAACCCAAAGTTACGTAAACTATTGCAACTAATATCTCCAGAAAGTGTCAAGAGTCTGTATTAAACCGCAGGGGTACGTGCGGGTAGGAATTCCCAATATACCCAGTTATCGCAGCGTCCCCCGCATCCCCTTATTTATGACGTGGGTACAAACATTTATACTGACTTGTTTTCCTTAAAAGCTTGTACGAAACTTTAAGTATGTCCCAAAAAAATGTGATTTAGGAGAAGTCAAAGAATCGTAGACGTGATGTGTATATTTATCCGGTATAAAAAATTAACTAATTTTGCCAAATGTTATATTACGTTGTGTATACGGTCAAAGAATATAAATATCTCAATCTCTCATACTCTCTTCCTCTCTCACACTCACTACACTCTCACTCTTTGCCACACACAAACACGCACGCATACAGATTCTCTCTCTCTAACACTCTTCTCGCTCTTCCCACTCTCGCTTTTTCTCACCCATACACAAAAGACACGCACGGGCAAAAGTAAAACTAATAAGGTATTCGTATAAAGCCTTGTTTCTTCACAAATCGCCACATTATGAAGCGTTGACAAAAACACATTATACGGTTATGTTATCCATCTTAAATTTCGTTGGAGCTTCGCCAGGACACTAGTTGAGTTCAGATGTAGGACTCGAGTTTCACAGTCATTCGCATTGTTCGGGACAACCTTGACATTATGTTGCTTTATTATAATTATCTTCTAAACGAAACACCTTTCGAGTTGGCAGTTTATTGACTTTCAAAAAGAGTTCTGTAAAGGTTTCTGAAAAGAGATGTGCTTTGAATTAAGACATTTTGATTTCACAAGACAATACCGGACCGAACAGACAAAATAAAAACTTATCACTCCATAATTGTTAACGTTTCTTTTAATTGTTATTAGTTGTATCATTATTTTGTTTACAAATTTTAATGATGCACTTTTTTATTTACATGTCAAGAATTCAATTATGTATTCATTTTAATTACATGTCATTTATTAAATTTTACAATAATTTTTTTTTTAACCAATTTTGATGAATTTGAACATAGTAATAGATTACAATTTGTGGAAAATTTGAGTTGAAATAGAGAATGTAATTCATTATTGTAATATTTGAAGATGAGATACATTTTTTATAAATGGTATTATTTGGTTCTTTGATATAGCATAAATGAGTAGTAAGAGACCAAAAAAGAATGAAAGATGTTCCACAACACCTTTTACGCAGGCAAAACCGCGGGCAAAAGGTAGCATTGCAGAAAAACTATACATGCCGCTTTTCTTTTTTTTATTATGAAAGAGTAAGAAACGGGCATGCAGGCCACCTGATGTTAACTGGTTATTCCAGCCCATGGACAACCAAGTTCAATCTCAAATAGAACAAAAGTTCTATTTAAGGATGGACGCGGATGCGTTCCTACTCTTGAGGGCTAAGATGGTCGCCTCCAATAATGTGTCTCCCCAACCGAAACACAATACATGAAGAACATATTGCTTTACAGCGGGTTATGAGGGCGGCGGTGCTGTCTCGGGCGAGCTCTAACGGCTCTACCATCTTTCAAGCGACCATTTACGGAACTCGTTCTTAATTCCACGCCTATAAACTCACAGACAGAAGCTAGTATTGACATAAAAGGCTAACAATGCGTGTGTGTAAACACTGTTCGATTAATAGAAGTCACGTAGCCAGTATAATATACTATTGTTTCTTATTTATTGGTACGAAAACAATCGGCTTGTCTTCTTATCATTAGTCCGTGAATGTTAGCTAACTTCGTCATATCTATAAAGATTTGATTCAGAACGTTGTAATAACGCTTTTTAACTCATAGCCGCACATTTAGGGTTGCCAGATTGCATTTACAATATTGCACAAAATAAAGTTTAAAAACGTCAATGCAACCATAGACAACTTTAAGTAGATAGAAGCAGTTCAATTGGGATGCCGTTTCCACCAGAACTAAAATGATAAAAAAATTTAGTCTGAAACGACTCCAGCTCTACTTGCTCCATTAATTGAAAATTTCATTTGCAAATGATATTGTTGAATAAAAAAGATGTCAAAATACATATCATTTCTGTCGTCGCCTTTTGATAACGAAACATGTAACGAGTCCATGATAATTAAATGACGTTCAAAATGAATCTGTAAAGAATTGAAATACTGTATTTTACTGAAACAGTGAGCAGATACTAGCCCATAAGATTAATTTTAAATACTTACCTTATTAAACTTTAAAAAAATACACCTTTTTAAATATATGTATATATTATTAATAATAAGAAAACCATCTGTAGAAGTCTATCTATCTATCTGTGGTATATTTTTTCTTAGTAGAATCGAAAATAAATTATACTCACAATCAATATTTCCTATTTGCATTACTCTAAAAAGTTTATTCTAAAACTTTTTATATTTTAAAAAATCGTATTATTCTTAAGTTAAAGTCTTTTTAACTTTGCAGAAAAGATTTTATTCCTAAAACAATATTTACTTCATATCTATTCTTTCTTGAATTTATTCAGCATTTCAAATCAGTCATGCTCGAATAAATTTGAGTTCTGAAAAGTTTTTTTTATATATCCACAACTAAAACTTTTAAAGATATTCCATTAGGTAAATGAAAATCGAATCCCGTGGAGTTTTCTCTTATTAAGACGGAAACTCGGAATCCTTTGTACATAAGATAGTGCTCAAAAATGTTCAATCTTTTTTTTGTAAAGAATCTACTTGAAATAAAAATATTTTGATTTTGTACAAAATTATTTATTTGGAGATTTTTTTAAATTTTAATATATAGTAGGTGTTCACGATAAACGATTTTTTTATTTTTGATTGCCGATATTTCGAACTGGTTGCAATTTTACGGCAGATTAGGCGTAGTAAAATGTACACATTCTGTAATAATATTAATATACAAACCTAGATCATTTTAATTTTTAATGTTGGAAAAATAGCAACAGAGCGTGCAGACCGTCTGATAAAGACCAAACTCCTGTCTGACATCGTGCATAGTTGCGTTGCTACTCCTGAGGACAGAGATGGTGGCCTCGCTTTAGGAGTAGCCGGTAATAGCACCTCTAAAACCGAAACATAAATAATGCTTTATGGCGGATTATTAGGGGTATAGGGGTACCACTCCGGTCAAACTATAGTCCTACTACATATTTATATGATTTCACGTGCTCAAAAATATACAAAATTTAAATGCTTTAAGTTTAGCTTTTTCGGTTGTGTTTTGACCTGCTGGTCCACAATCCTACCACCCACTGACCCACTGAGTAGGATTGTCGAAACTAAACTTAAAGTATTTAAATTTTGCAGATGGGTTCGTTACATAGTATAAGTGAACACTAAAAAAGGAATTTTATAAATTCCAACCTAAGGCGGTTAAAAATGGGCTGGAACAATGTATGAAAATTGAACTGACTTCTACGCAAAGAAAGTCGCGTTCAAAACCTAGTACTACATAATTCTACATAATTGGATAGATCAAGCCTAGAGCCACAATCTTGTTAAACCTTATTACATGCACATGTCAATCAGGCTCGCCTTTATTTTATGCTTGACAAGCGATGGGCTCGTAAAACCAGCCCCCAGGCGTGATGGAATCAGTTCTTGAATCCAATTTAGTTGCATGAAGTAACCTCACATGAAATAAATGTAAAAATTGATGGAAGTACTATTACATTTTGTGATTTTGTGCAGTCCATCTGATGGTAAGTTGTCACTGCCATACATAAATATTTCTAACTTCATATAGAACAAGAGTTATCCCGCATGGGCACGGACTCCCTTTACATTATTTAGGTTAGGTTTTTATTGTAATTAGTTTTAAGATTTTCATCGTTGTAAATATGAAAATAAATTTAAATAAAAGCAGAATTTAACTTTCCTTTTCTTTTCTATACTTTACGTTTTATTGGCTACACTCACATGCGAAACCATTTCATTCCTCTGGAGTAGCAACGAATCTTGGTATCTTGTGTTTCGATCGGAGAAAATATAAATACAGTACATATACGAGTAAGTTAGCATTATATAACAGACAAGAGCTAGGCTCCTCACTTAAGTTTTGTTCTTAAGAGTAGCACCACATCTGTGTACGACCTGAGATAGAACTTCAGTTTTATTTCAGGTTGGATGCTATTTAGCATCGGGTGTGCGTGTTTGTTTGTCCCATTGTATAGTTATATAAACCTTGACTCGTTGAAGAACTATCTGGAAGCTGATAATGTACAATAGAAAATCAATTGCAAAAACAACATTACAAGAATCTGTTTAACATTATTACAAAAAGATGTTTTTGCCAAATCCCCCAGCTTCTCGTACAAAAGGACTTTTTATCAACGGATCATTTAACAGTCTTGCTTCGGAATGATCAGATTTATCAATTTCGTTTCATCTGAGAGAAAAACCTAATGAATTTGTTTCAAAACAATTTCCGTGAGACGATTCCCCGGCATCCATTTTTCATTCTAGGTATTGTTAAAGACGGTACCGGGAAAACTAGTAATTCCTTGCTCGTTGGTGCAAGTCATAAAACTTGCGATCTTTCGCTCTATTGGTACGAATCACAAGTCAAAAATAACCCTTATTACAGTAATGAAATAGCAAACTGACGTCCATCTAACGATTAGAAATCTACGGTAATCCCATACGGCACTGGAGGTGAAATTGAGTTCATCGGAATCTCATATTGAAAGATAACCAGTACTCCGTATTTTATAGGAATAATAAAATACATATGTGGTCACTTGTATATTTCCAAATTAATTACAATACAAAACATTGCTTACAATTTTTAAAACCGAAAAACTTTTTTTTTTATTTTATCATCTTTTTATTTTTTATTGTATCCAGCCAGACCGCAACTTTGATTGGCTAAAATCCCAAATATTATGTTTTTAGTCGTGAGATACGAGTAATTTATGGTATTGATGATCAAGTAATAAAACTTTCTCTACGCTTTTTACTTGAGCCAGTCCTGAGCGCCACGGAAAAACCGTATTCATTTTAATTTGTCCTCCAGAGGATTTGTGTCCTTTTGAGTCTTTAGGCTTGATTTACCTAAGGTCCTGCCTGATGTGCATTGCTACTCCTAAGGACTAAGATGTTGCCTCGCTTATAAGTGTAGACG
>DWON01010925.1:0-10487 GCA_018251015.1 Phocides pigmalion okeechobee
CATCCTCGAATACATAGAAGTAATGTCCGCTTACGGTCTTGTAACGCTGACGTAAACCCGGCACTTGTGTTCGCCCGTAATCCATACAGATTTGTACGTATAACACAGGTGTGTGCGAGCCGCAAGTGCGTTACGTCAAGAATTACACAGGAGTGTTGTAATCGATAGGGAGAATGTTAAAGCAAGTGACAGTAAGTTTCTACACTCTTGTCCTACACTAGTATTTCCTATGTTATGGGTGCCCGGACACATATAAGAAGAGTATACAAACACCCAGACCCGGTAAGATTTCTAAATTCATCATTTAGACGTCTCTAGCCGGGAATTGAACCCAGAACCTTCCGTGTGTCAGAACACTATTTTTCTAATGTTGCTGCTGAGCCACGCGAGTCGTCATACAAAAGAAAGTTAAAATATTAACCATAACATTTTTCGTTTATTAATTTAAATTTAATATGAAATACCTTAAAATAAAATACAATAATAGTCTAAAATAAACAATTTACAAGGCAATTGTACCCATGCAAGTGTCAAGAACACCGGCTGCATTCTGACCTTGAATATCAATCGCAATTCTCTGCGTGAGATATGAACCAGCCCATTTATCACTCACGCTTGTCAAATTATGGTCTTTTTTGATAGAATTGGAATGTGTTCTCAACACTTCAAAGATTGCTGCGTAGGTTCAGTTCAATAAACACGCGTATAATTAATTGCTTATTCGTAATTGCGATTTACTTACGATATTCGTAGATAATCTACGAATAATATAATTAATTACCTATCCTTATGGTTCGGTAATAATGACACAAAATCTAATAATATAATAATTACCCAGATTACGGTTACTGTATACATATCTACAATATATGAACATCAAGTATATTCGACTACCGCCAAGGAAAAAAGAGGGTTTCGATTTTAGCTGATATGTACGAATGTACCATATTCAATTGTTCCGTCATAACTTTTTATGTAGATGTATTTTGTACGGATACATTGTCCCACTGCTGATCAAATGCTTCCTATCAAAATAAGGGTTAAGCTATAAGTCTGAAATCTAGCTCGTCCAATGAATATTGGCAGACTTTAAACACATTTAAGAACTTTATGCAGAACTTTTAGTTACCAGTGGTATTGTCGCTCTCAATAAAAATAGGGTAGTTGAGCTAAAAATGAGGTATTTTGAAAAAAAATGTGATCGAATCGGACGACATCACCTGATCGCCCCACCTGCCTTTTCGTTTTACCTGAACTTATTATAAAAAGGGACTGTAGTTCTAGCTATTAAATAGACTGTCCTTACACTTTCTATTGTCATTTAGCGATGTAATTGCTATTGTAATTGTAACACTAGATTGCTGTAATAGTTTAATTGAATAAGTCGCTAACTATATATTTGGTTAAAACCCTGCAGTATCGCTTATGATGCCCGAAGCGCCCCCTATATTTCTATATATGTTCTCTCAATATGCTTATAGTAGCCTTAACCAGTAGCCAATAAGTCGGCCTAAAACACGGAAGATCCAAGCTTCGAATGCACATATAATTAATCTGCACTTGGGCAACGTTTTGGACTATGATAACCCTTGTCATTCTGAGAGAAGCTTCGTGCCCGAAGTTGTTCCATTTCTAGGCACGGGTCTAGCGCACCATAATTATAAGTTATATCCACTAGTTAAGTATGAAAGAAATAAGTTTACAACGAACAATTAGATTTACTAGTTACTACGATAAGCACTATTTGCGGTCCAATTTAGTCTCTTCAAAGTTTTGTTTAATTACCTTCCAAGCGAGATGGAGTATCTTCAGTCGCACACCAGTGGAGTTAATTGTTAAGCTTGTAATTGTAATATTTTTCTGTATATTTATCGTAATTATAGCAGATACACAGAAAGTTCACTAGCCATTTGTTCGTTTTTTAAAATAGTTTTGATGATAATAATTTTTTGTCAAGCACAAACTTTACAAAAATATTGTCAAGAAAAATAGTTGCTAGGTTTTTTTATCTGTTACAGAAAATGCCCTTATATCCCGACCTCGTATTATTTTATTAGCTCCGCCCGCGACTTTGCCCGTCCTAATTTTAAGAGAAGGCAACTAATATATCTGCGTATCTCTTTTCTTAACTTTGCTTTAGTCTCTGTAAAATCAAAATGGCAATACGTTGAGTGCGATGGCGAGACAAAATAAAAAAAATCCTGAATATAGTCTCTTGTTCTATTCGGAATTTGTCACAGTCCATGGGCAGTAGTGACCACTTACCATAAGATGAACCGTAACCTCGTTCGATAATTTCAAATCAACTCGACAGTTACGTAAACGTTATTTGCCAAAGATTCTATGTTATCATCCCTCGGGACAATATTAATGTGGGTATAATGTAATACTAACATCGTCTCGAGTGTATTTATTTTATGTTATACCTTACGCGATCAAATTACAATTTCAACAAGAAGTCGTACAAACAAATATCAGATTCACGTTTGTGTATAATATTTCAATAAACAATGCCATTTCTGAAATAAATACAGCCATCCACAGTCGAGGAAATTGACCTCAATTAACCTCTTAAATCAATAGCACAAGATATATTGGATACGTTTTCATCCTTAAGTACACACGAGTTCTAACTAGCTCTTGTCTGTGTTTCTGTATCGTTAACGTTTTATGCGTATCTTAATACGTAGTTTTACAGTTGAAATAACATTTCCAGGACGTTATTTTTTTACTTTTTGTATGATTTACTTATATTGAAATGTTATTTTTAAATAACAATCGTAAAATGCAAATTTTTGTTCTCCTTATTTACGTATATTCCTATTCTATCCTTATATATCCTTATTTACGTACCTATTACGTATTTATTTACGTATATGTTATATGTAAAATAACATTTGTAATATACATTTTCGTGCTTTCTTTTTTAAGTATATTGTTAAATAGACTTAAAGTTATATCTCCGGAACACATTTTCAATTTTCTTATTCGTTTATATTGTAAATGTATGTTAAAAATTACATCAGTTACAAGTAATTTTTCGACCCTTTTTATTTATGTATAACTATTGTTGTGTGTTGCAATTTATCCGTGAACGAATGATTTATTAACTTATTTAAAAAAAGGAAGAGGGTTTTTATGTTTCTTACCGCAAACCACGACACTAAATAGAAAATTTGTATTCTTTTTCTAAGGGTATAACATCCTGTTTCACGAATACAAATTTTAATGATAAATACAACAAAAAAAGAAAAAAATAAGGGATGAAATTCTATTGGTATCGGGTTTAACTTTCACTTATATTTGAGTAACGTATCTATGAATAAAGAAAGAAATAAATACAGATTTGAGAGAAATTACCATGATATTATATTACATTAGAAATTTCCGTCATGAGTTTCCATGCCCGGCGGGAACAATTGTTTATGATGGAAACGACTTAACTTTGAACTAAGACAGACAAGTATTTTTGTGTGAAAATATGGAAAAGCCTATCCTTATTAATATTACGAATGCGAATGTATATTTTTTTTTTACTGTTTCACGCCAATACTACTCAACCGATTGTCATGAAACTTTGTACACATATTCTTAGAGGTATTAAAAAGGACATAGGATACTTTTTATTTTCTTTTTGGTAGACATAATTGTTTGTTGAAAAAAATTTGCAACTCCAAAACCTTGATGAGAGAAGAATGAGAGAGAAGAGATGTAATCATTAAATTTTTATAGATATTTATTTAATCTATGTAAAGATTGAGTTTTACTAGCGTATGCAGCATAAAAGGATTTTATTAATACTATATACGACACAATTGGTCCTCTTATAAAGATCTATTAAAATGTAGTAAAATGACAAAATACATGAAATATACTGCAAGTAGGATGAAGATATGTACATTGTAATAAAACCTACAAGCTCTACGCAATAGTCTGACAGACATTACTACTACGACAAAAAGAAGATGTACGTATATACAATACAATACAATACAATACAATACAAATATGCTTTATTGTACACCAAAAGAGAAAATACGAAGGTAATAACAACAACAAAATACAGAAGTGTAAACAAATGGCGGTCTTATCGCTGTTAGCGATCTCTTCCAGACAACCTTAGGGTAAAAAGAATAAAAAGAGATATGGAGGGATATATATCGCATTCTTAATGGAATACTGACTCAAATCAAAATAGACGATTGTTGGGAAATCGCAAAAGATCTTGCGATGAAAACTTATCCTACTTGTCGATGTATAAAATTAGAAGTGATATATCGCTGGGGTAATATTAACGTGGCATTTAAATTTAATTTGAAAGATAAACGGTAGATGGCGCTAACAGAAACCTGTATCTATATGTAACTCAATTCTGACCTATCTACTAATGGGTCCATGTTCTATTAAAAAAGTGATATGCTCTGCTATCCGCGCAAAAGTGGAGCGAATTGCTAGTTTATAATAAAGGTTCAAAGATTTCTATGCTTACGATGTCTGAGACAGAAAATTATCGAGTTATCGCTAAGCTACGAGCTAAGAGCGTATACACAAGTAATTAAAATTTTGCATTATCTTCTTTTTCAGTTGTTTTCATGTCATGCCAAGCTATGAGAATTATAGGTAGACCGGGGAGGTACCACCGCCGCCTTCATAGTCCGCCGTAAAGCATTACTTGTGTTTCGGTTGGAGAAATGCGGTTGCCGGCTACACTTCGAAGCTACGCGACCATCTTAGTCATCAGAAGAAGTAACGTATCTACGTTGTACGTGGATGTCTATGGGCTGCGAGTACTTAACATCAGGTGGTTTGCATGCTCGTTTGCTACTCTTATCACATATAAAAAGCGCGTAAATCTACAGCGCTTCCTCAGTGGAATCAAAGAGTTCTATTACGGTTAATCTCCCTTTTTCGGAAAATACGTCTTAAAATTGTCAAGTGACATGATTATGGAAAGATTGCTTTCATTGAGCGTTATCGTCGCAGGTAGAAATCTCAAACAGGTCTCGGCTTTCAAGGAGCTCTCGGAAACAGCTCTCGTGGAACCCTTTGTGGGCCAGTATTGTTGAAGGCTCTTACATTTTTACGCCCTTCATTATGCCCTTCAAAATGTACGATAGTACATACTTTTCACAAAATATGTACTATCGTTCCTTAAAGTATTTTCTTCAGTACAGACTTTGTGCAGATACTTTTAGACCCCAACCGCATCTCTCCAACCGAAATACAAGTAATGCTATACGCGGATTGTGTCGATGGCGGTGGTTCTTCCCCGGTACACTACCGTTACTTCCCTGGTCGAACTATAGTTCTCCCACCTTTCAAAACACATAATATTACAACATTAACCCAATATCCCATTATTAAGCACATGTATTCTCTCAAAATGGCAAAGATTACATAGTTCATGCTGACCAAGTGTGGATTATTAAACTTTTACCTTCGTAAATTTTATGAAGGCCTCTCAGGTAAGAAGGATTCCTCATGATGTTTTCTTTCACCGATATTATTTTTTCATTTATTGTGAAAGAGTAAGAAACGGGGATACAGGCCACCTGATCTCAAATGGTCACTGCAGCCTAAGTACAACCACGTCCAATCTCAAATAGAACACAAGTTCTATTTAAGGATGGACGCGGATGCGTTTCTACTCTTGAGGACTAAGATGGTCACCTCCAATAATGTGTATCCGGCAATCACACCTCCCCAAACGAAATACAATACATGAAGAACATGTTGCTTTACGGCTGGCTATGAGGGTGGCGGTGTTGCCGCCCCGGGAGAGCTCTAACGGCTCTACCACCGTTAAAATTATTGTTTTTCAATACGTAGGTAACTTTGAAAATTCAAGTGTGCGTTCTTGGGATTCGAACCTTGAGTGAAACCCGCAATTTGACATACACAAATTTTAAAAGGTTATATTTTAAAATTTTAACTAGTAAATTCTTTTTAAATATCGATTCTTAATTTAATTACCATCGATTTGTAAGGTGTAGTGGCATTATGTTGAAAAAGAGATCGCGAAAGAAACTCCGAAACAGACATCTGTTATATAAATATGTCATTTACAAATGACGGGACAGAATGTCAATGAAATTTGCATATTTTCGACGGAAACCGCATCAATCATACATGAAAGGTCTACGTGACAGCAACACTTATATCCGCTATGGCTCCGACAGAATGACGCAAACGACCTAATATTATTAGTAGGTAGTTACGTTGTCGTAAATATCCACTGTAGGCGTTTAGTAAATCGGTGATATGAAAAGGTGGTAAAAAGATAATTGTTTCTCTTTTAATTGTCTTTCTAATTCAATCACTTTACCTGAAAAACAACTAACCTTAAAGGCATTAAAAATCCTATTTTACACCCCTTAGGGATGGTAATTTTTTTAATATGTATTTTTATTTTTTATCTATATTCGTAGATCAATGGCAGTTTCTGTTTAAGTTTAGCTGGCAAAAGTATAAGTTGTTTCAGGGCGGATTATAGGGTCAGTGGTGGTACCTCACCGCTTGAAGTATAGTTCTACCAGTAGGTAATAAGATTTGACAAGCCATTCGTTTATCGGCATGTCTGTGAAATGTTATAATAAAATTTCAGAAAAGGTTTAATCCCTGCCTTTGAATAAATAAAAAAATGTAAAACAGGTCCTATGCCGAACAGCATATTATGACATTAAGGACAATCTAAATGATAAGAAAGCCTGGGACTGAGCCTATCTTACCAGGCCTTTTCTATTTCCCATGTTTTACTTACTCAAAATTGTATGCAGGTGACACTGTAGGAATTCTGCCACACACGATTAGCTGTCTCGAGTGCTCACCATCTTTCTAAAGTTATACTGTGTAATGTTTATTTATGAAGGACTGATTTAAAAAGAGTGCGGAGAGTGTTTTCCGCCCGTTTTCTTCTCCCGGTCAACCTTAGCCAACAGGACGCTCAAAGATGTACTGATTTTACATTGTACCCTCGACATTAATTAAGTGTATCTATATACCTTAAAAAGAAATAAAATATTTGAACGTGAATTTGCCCTTCATCTTTACCAGAAACAAAGTTATTTCTGACTTATAACAACAATGCTATTATATACTGTATTTTTTATGAATGCAGTACTATTATGTTCTGTTCTGACGGATGTGCCACATTATTTTTTCCAGGATGTAATATCGCTAGTGGTATGAATTTTAAGCTCGTTTCCTGGGAATTCAAATCAGTTCATTCCACTTCCTCTGAACAAAGTGTTAAGGTAGACGTACATCGTATGAAACATACGGATATATTTTTTGGCGTACGAACTATTCGACCTATTTGAACTGTTCTAATTAATTTATCTAAATGTAAAGATATAAAAATATTTAATCCTGACTGCCGCGCTCACACATATATTGGATCGGGTCAGTATTGCGGGAAGCGGCACAAAACTGTAGCTAATTTAAGTAGACTGAAATATACGGCCACAATTTATTAAAATATTGTATTTTTAGCATCTGTGTATCATTTACGAATACAGAGATGTGATGTCCGCCCCCAGTCTTGTAGAGCGAACGTAAACACAGAACTTTTGTTCGCCCGAATCATACAGATTTGTGTACAACATAGGTGTGTACGAGCCGCACGCGTGTTGCGTCGCGCATTACACAGCAGTGTTGTAGCCGCAGGAAATATTAAGTAATTAATTAGTTATTATTTTGAGATAGCTATTTAGTGTAGGAATGTGTCAAGAGTTCTTGGCATCATACCAGATGGGTATAGTTTCCCTGTAGATTGTGTAATTTAGGCTTTTATTATTATTAGTTTTAAAGTATTAATTCGTAATTAAGTTAATTAAAGAGAACATTTTAGTTATTACAAAAATAAATACACGTAACTTACGTCTAGACAGTTCCTTGACAAAAGTTAAAATTTCTATATTTTACTCTAAGCCGACAAATGAAAGTATATATACATAGTATATATGAAAGTACATATGCATATACTTTATTTTATGAACAATCATAATTATTTTATTTCAGACTAACTGTGCCCACGACTTCGTCGGTGATGAGTGAATTAAATTCATTAAATTAATTAATTAAATTGACATAACTTTTTTATTTGTTAACCAATTTCAACGAAAAAAACATTAAATTTTAAGTGAAGTCCATTAAAATGTAATCCTAAAAACTGCATTCAAATCAGATAAGCCGTTTCTGAGATTAGCGTGCACAAACATACAGATATACAGACATACTGATAAAACCAAAATACATTGTTTTGGGTTCTCTTGCGTATATAGAGGCGTTTTTCTCTTATTGTTGGCTTCGTAACAACCCGTCGCACAACCCCCAAAATGTTGGAGGACCACCCGTCGTTCAGCGAATCCACAGGACTTAGCCGTGTAGCTAGCTTAGCTGTGCTAACAACCTTTCCCCCATCCGTCACCAGGGGGACGCTCCCTTACGCCGTGAGGGCCAACGTGGGGACAGGATGCGATGGAGACTCTTATTGGTGGAGGCCAAGACCCATTTTTGGTTCCTGCGCCCGCCTAAGTAATTAGTGTAATTATCTATCATCCGAATAATATCAAAATTTCCCCACGTCGCAAATAAAGAAGTAACATAATCGCCTCAGTGGTAGGGTGGAAGAGCTTTGCGGAACTATCGAATGCGGGTATTTCAGGAAACTATTTCCGCCTCGTCTGAATGCCGTGTATGATTATGCCGCGCCAGTTCTGGCACCGCTAAATTGACGATGCTACGAATGAACATAATAATTCTATAATGTTACTTTTGGCACTGACTGTGGCGTTTATATGTTACATCGCGTGAGGATTGCGAGAGGCGGCACTAAACTGGAGCTTTTTTCTTTAGACTGGATCTGCGGCGAAAATTCACATACATATTGTGTTTTTTAGCATTATTGTAGCGTCCACGAATACACATATGTAATGTGCGCCTTGTACGGCCCAGTCTTGTAACGCCGACAGTAAACACACCACTTGTGTTCGCCCGTAATCCATAGAGATTTGTACGTACAACACAGGTGTGTGCAAGCCGCAAGCGCATTACACCAAGTAACACAATAAAAATATATATTACTCACAGTTATTTACTTTTTACTAGCGAAATGCCTCGGCTTAGCGGTTGCATTTACGACATCACCTTACAATCTTTGAAATTATCGACTTTTTTCTACTTTACTATGCATGTATTATCATCACGTAAACCTTCCTCTTGAATCACTCCGTTCATTGGTGAACAGTGTATTGAAATCCGTTTCATAGGTACAAAAATTTAAGCGTAAAGACGCCGGGAAGCGACTTTTATATGTATATATTATGTTAAGATATAATAACAATCCATTATGTTTTGTGTCTGTCAAGAATCCTGTGACGAATTTTTTGTTATTCACGCCATTCATAATACAAGGTGTCTAACTGTTAGGTGCAATGAGTATTTCCTACATAAATTGTATTACACTTATGTAATTAAATATTAATTAACTTTAATAGGAGAATTAACATCTTCAAACCAAAACTAAAAGCGAAGTTTGCAGTCTCGCACTGAGTAACGACCGAAATTCTTCACGTGAAGTATAAACCAGCATTCGTATCACCGCAGCGTCGATCAAAGTTTGAGTTCATTGTTTGATTTTTCCATCGGCTTTTTTCTCCCGGTCTACCTCAACCAACAGGGCACGTATTCAAGGCTGATGTACTAATTTTACATTGTACCCTTGACATTCATGAAATGTATGTAATTATCTTAAAATAAAATAATATATTTGATTTTTTGTGGCATTCGGTATCTATAGATAACAGATATAATAAACGAAATGTTTGTAAAATTACGCAAATCATGAAAAACACGAAGAATTATTCACTCGATTTAAAACCAAACAAAACAGGGCATCAAATCTCATCAATCACAAATTTTCCTCAATGCAATGGAAGTTGATTAATTACGTTTCCACTCGACGATCAATAGCGCCGATACAAATAGCCACGATAATTTTCAGTAAACGGCTCGAGTGTACTAAAGCTTATTAAAATGTACCTACATTTAATAAAGTGTCTAGTTGAACGAGCGTTGGGGTTATTGATACCATTATCGGCGAGAAAATTGATACAGATATTTTTTGAATTTACCAGAGCGATTATATTGAGAGAGAATCGACACTTCAAACTTGTTTTTTGTTTAAAGATATAATTATTATTTAAGAAAAATAATTATTGCAGTAATTTCAATTATGCATTTTTTTTTCAGATTTTTTTATTACGAAAGAGTAAGAAAAGGGCGTGCAGCCCATCTGATGTTAAGTGGTCACTGCCGCCCATGGATAACCACGTCCAATCTTAAAGAGAACAGAAGTTTTATTTAAGGATGGACGTGGATGCGTTCCTACTCTTGAGGACTAAGCTGGTAGCCTCCAATAATGTGTATCCGGCAACCGCACCTCCCCAACCGAAACACAATACATGAAGAACATGTTGCTTTACGGC
>DWON01010926.1:0-10487 GCA_018251015.1 Phocides pigmalion okeechobee
CATGTTGCTTTACGGCGGGTTATGAGAGTAGCGGTGGTGCTGCCCCGGGTGAGCTTTAACGGCTCTACCACCTTTAAAATAAATGACATCAATGGTTCTAAATAAGTAGAGTAATACACATTAACAAGCACTTTAATGCAATTTAAATTTTAAAGGTAGTAGAGCCTTTAGAGTTCGCCCGGGGCGGTACCACCGCCACCCTCATAACCCGCCGTAAAGCAACATGTTCATGTATTGTGTTTCGGTTGGGGAGGTGTGGTTGCCGTTATACACTATTGGAGGCGACCATCTTAGTCCTCAAGAGTAGGAACGCATCCACGTCCATCCTTAAATAAAACTTCAGTTCTGTTTGAGATTGAACGTAATTGTCCATGGGCTGCAGTGATCACTTACCATCAGGTGGCCTGCATGCCCGTTTCTTACTCTATCACAATAAAAAAAAAAAACAAAAAGTAATATAATTAAATTCAGGGTGTGCGGTAAGTGGCAATCTGATCTCTAACTAGAATTTTTTTTGCTATGATGGCAACTCAAAAATAAGGACATGTTTTTTTTATGTGAGAAGAGTAGCAAACGAGTATGCAAACCACCTGATGTTAAATAGTCGCAGCCCCTAGACATCTGCATACATGAACCACAAACATGATCAAATCCTATCTGAGCTCGAATGTAGATATGTCACCTCGCTTCAAAGTGTAGCGGGCAACTGCACCTCTCGAACTGAAACACAAGTAAAGCTTTAAGGTCGATAATAAAGGTAGTACCTCCCCGGGCGAACTATAGTTTTCCCACCTTAAACTAACAATGTACATAATGAATTAATTTTCAAATTATGCTAGTACTAATGAGACAAAGTGTTCTATAGTGTCAATCAAATCCAACCAAATCCAAAAACTTGGCTTAGCAGGGTAATTGTCAAAATCAATTTTTTTTTTCTAATTTACTGTTATTCCAAATAAGCTGCATAAACTAAAATTATTTCTTTCAGTTAGATGTCTTAGAATATATACATAGTAAGGGCTATGTCCATGCGGATATTAAAGGTGCCAACATTCTGCTGGGACTGCAGAAGGGGAAGGAGAACCAGACTTACTTACTTGACTTCGGGCTGGCCACTAGAGTCAATGAAAAGGAGTTTAAACCTGACCCGAAATGTGCACACAATGGAACTATTGAATACACCAGCCGGGATGCACACTTAGGAGGTGAGGTCCTGGTCCTAGCTTATTCTTAGTATTTGTAATATTTGCATTTTATCTTATGCTTGAATTAATTTTATTTTATTTTTGAATGTTTGCCGAAAGTAGTTAATTTTATAAACGAATAATGAATATATACATAAATGAGTAGTTTGTGTAGAAGTCGATACTAAAATTCAATAATTTTAATTTTTAAAGTTCCACAGTTATGGCTCTATGTAGACCTGTGGGATTGTCAGACACTGTGTAATTGGTTAACATTTTCTTTTTTAGTGGCGACGATGCGTGGAGATCTGGAGATTTTAGGATACAATATGCTGCAGTGGCTTATTGGCGAGTTGCCTTGGGAGAAAGTGCTCAAGCAGCCCAAAACTGTGCAAACCATGAAGGAAGCGTTCATGAAGGATCTCAAAGAGCTTAAGAAATCTGCCAATGTACCTGGTAGGTATAATCAAATTTAAAATTTAAAATCTAATTTTTTTTTTTATTATGACACTTTACAGATACTTTATGAATGTCAATTTGCAATGTGCAAAATAAATTCATTGGCTTTATGTGCCCTGCTCGCATATGTTGTTGGAAAAAAAACAGTTTTCATTAAATTTTTATTCAATATCGTAAGGAAATCTACGGCTGTTTGTCATAATTATTGTAATTATATGATATTAAATATCACCGGTACCAATCTTAATTGTTTCAGATGCTCTTATTAAATTTTTCGAATACATAAACTCTTTAAAACCGAAGGATAGCATCGACTACACGAAATGTCGACAACTGTTCGAAGGTTATCTCAAATCGCAAGGAAAGACAAAGAATAGCAAACTGGAGTTCACTGCGAGTAAGAAACAGAAAGTCAACAAGAATGTCATAGAAATTGAAGATGAGGAAGACGAGGAACCCGAGGCAGATAAAGCGCCGAAACGGAAAACGGCAAAGGATGAAGGAAGGCCCAAACGGGGCAGGCGAGCCAAGCAACCCAGTCCGGAACCGGTAGACGAGGAATGTGAGAACGAGGAACCCGAGAACGAGGAACCCAACTACAGCATAGTGTTGGGGCCCAGAAAAACTAAGAAAAGAAAATCTGCAGAGCCGGCAGTTTTAGTTAAAGTTAAAAAGACGAAAATGGCGCCGAAAGCCACGCCGCCCGCCAAGAAGAATCACACGAACATAGCTACGCAGACTTCAATCGAAAAACCGAAACGGAGTCCCCGGCAGGTCTCCTTCGACAGCCCTATCAGCGAGATCATTGGAGAGAAAACGTCGAGACTGGCGAAGGAAAGCGATTCAGTGAATTCGAGTGGCGATATTTTTGAGGACTCCTTCACTATCGAAGACAAGAAGGTGAGAAAGAAGAGGCAGCTTCTGTCCGATGAGGAAGTGACAGTCAAGAGAGTGGTCAGAAAGAAAGTGACGACAGTGAAACCCAAAGGTAGGTCGTACAAGGACTGTCCCACGATCGTCAACGGACGCTCGCCACCTAAGTAGTTATAGTATTAGATTAATCTAGCATTTATTAATTTAAGTTTGCATTGCCATAACGACCCATCTCCCACCTATTGAAGTTTTAAATTGTGACCCGCGCACATTTACGTTAGTCGATATACGCAAATACACAACATGTAGGGAAGTAAAATGATCAGTATTTTTGTCATTTAGCAGTGTTTTATGCCTTAAAGAGTCGTATGTATGAGACAGCAGCTCGAACTCTACGAGTTTTTCGAACCAGGGCAGAAACTTAAGAGAGCGCCCCTTCCCTCTAGCTTTTAGAATAATAGAATAAGTTGTGTTAAAAATCTCACAAATACATAATCAGTGGCATTTTTTTGTGACTGCGACAATAAGAAACCATTTAATACATTTACGGGGAAAATAGGAAAAGCTGTAATACATTTCTATTTCTTTAACACCATTTATAAAAATCATAAAATATAGCATATTTTATAGTTTTGGTAAATGTGAGACTCAAAGGGACCTCGGATAGCCTGTATCCGAAACTGCACGACATTTCGTTTCAAGAAGAAACTCGAGAAGAAAAGTCGTTTCCACAATATATATTTGACTTTGGTAAATAAGTCTGCAATTAAATCGAAAAGGCTTTGTGCATCATAAAATGACATTTTAACTTTGTGTGGGCACTGCCTGTTATTATTTTTTATAATCTCATGCGTGTATCAATTAACGAAGATGTGACTAAACTCAAAGCCATATTCAATGTACCTAACCTATTTATTACACGATGTAGGCATGACAATGCGAAGGTAAATGACCATCTCTGGTAAAAACCAGACAATTTTTTACAGTAGTTTAATAAAGAATTATTATTCAATATCATCTAGACATTATCTACTCAAGATTTCTTGTATTATATCATAACTATAGAAATGAGATGTAAAGACTATTCTACCTTATGAATAGTCTCATCAGAATAACGGTTCATAATGAGTTAAACATTGTTATTCGGGGTACCCGTTACATAGTAAAAAGTATAAATTCCACTATGATATTACTTAAACTCAGGCACGTAAAGAATCTTCAGCAATTTATAGTTAAATAAATGGTTTCAGTACTATGTACTACTAACATGGATTTGAATTTTCTTATTATTGACTTGTAATGTCATTGCTGTGCATTTCAAAGTAGAACTTGCTGTGTAAATGCTATACATTGCAAAGTAAAGTAAGTCTTGAAATTTAAGTCAATGATCAATTAAGAATGTGGATTCAGACTAAACACTAATTGTAATGAATCATATTTTGTTGTTGATTTTAAAAAGTATGTAAATAAGTAATTTTAAATTCTATGACTTTGATTTGAATCTATTTTCATTTATCGTAGCACCGTTATGCCGGCATATTAATTAGAATAACATTTGGTATTTTCATATCACTTGGGTGACTAACACACGACATTAGTTATTCAGATTAAATAAATACTCGATAGATTAAGCAATAATGTAATTTAAATATAGTTCCCCTTTCCAAATTCTTGGTGGAATTTATATATTTTTTATTAATTCAATACATTCTATGATTGTGTAAATGTTACTAGACAAGGAGGATAACACTTAGTGCGCTAGAATAAAGTCGACAACTATTATAGGAAAAATATTAGTATCAAATTATACGTAAAATCATGCAGAACGAAACTCAATGAAACCGCATTCGCGCGTAATTCCGACCAGTGGCGCTGACATGTGCCTATCGAAGTAACAAACATTAGGAAGTGAAAGACTTATAACAAGTTTTCTGTTACAATGAATCCTTTTTTAATTTTTTCTTTTATAACTTCCACTATAATTAAAGAATAATGTTACTTAAATGACTTGAATTATTGATTTCTACCGAATGTCGTGTGTGTGACCTATAATGTAACTGTCTTGAGATCTCTCGGCGAGACCTTACTTTAATACATAGTTTTAATGGATTTTTCATTTCGTTAAACATTGTATGGAATGATTTATAATTTTACTATAATTATAGATTTTGTCGTTCATATGACAAATTTGTACAAATACAATGTACTTATAATTTGGTTGTTGTTGCAATTATTCCCGCAATTTTGCATAATATGAATACAGATTTGTAATAATATTATTATTCCAACCTGCTGCAACAGCAGTTAATAAAATAGACAATGTTTAAAATAAAAACATATTTTTACTAACATATAATATATAAAGTACGCGCACATTTTTATAAAGTATGAATGAATTGGATAAATTTATAAGCATCCAAATCCTGTCTTTTTTTTATTCATGTTAAATACTAGAGATTTCCCGCAAAGGTATATTTTACAAGATTCATGATAAGGATGTTTTACTATGACACTACGTTTTCCATTTCCTTTTTAGCGCAAAAAGCATTTATATTTTGGAAAACTAAGATTTTTTGTTAAAAACGTAATAACTCCGGTTTTAGTTTTGCTCGCAATATTTTATTCAACCTTCAACAACGAAATACCGGCGGGTACCCAGATCTAAACCAAACTAGTCCAAAGTCAAATCCATTGAGAGTTGATTTAAATTACGAAACATGTGGCATTAACTTTACAGACATTGTTTCTCATATAAAATGGCGTGTACAAGGTCAATCGTATTTAATTTTATTGATATTAATTCCGTGTAAGATATTTGCGAGTTACATGATGATCGTTTATTGTAATGTTACAATTTTCGTTAATTTCGTTTTTTTACAAGTTGATGTTGAGAATGTTCCCATATATTGATTACCGTTTGAATGATTGCTCAAGTTTGTATGTTGTGGTAAATAAATATTTGAATGTCAGTGTATTTCTTTCAATGCTATTTTAATAGCAAGTAATTGGGACAAGAAAAGTGCATTCCCTATTTTATTTAGTGTGGTTAGCGCTAAACCTGCAGTTTACTTAATTTTAACACTGCGGGAAACAACTGCTATTTCACTTAACTTAAAGTGGTGTGTACGCAGTAAAAGTATTAACACTTCCCCTGCGACGTAAAAAACTGCTATGTATTGTGCATCTCAACGCGCGTGCGGCTTATACATATCTGGAAATGAAATCCGTGTATTCCTGGATGATAATGGTGCTAAAATACAATATTACAGTGAAATGTCGACGCATCCTTAGGCTAGAGAAATAAGCTTCAATTTAGTGTCGCCTCCCGCAACGCTGACCCGATCTAATATATGCGCACCGGAGTCAATGTTAAGGGACTACTCCAAGTCTTCAGCTGTCCTGGGCAATTTTCATATGATCTACTATCTCAGTGCAAGCGACAGACGATGGTCGTCGTTTGGAATAATCTTGTATGTTCGATTACTGGAGACCTAAGCCAATCAGTCCCAAGCGAGCATCCGGTCATTAGAATGCCGGTATGGAGGTGTAAACTTTCAATTTTTAAGTTACAAATAAAACACTGATCTATCTTTTCATATTTATATTGATTTATTTGATTTTCTACGATGTAAACATTCGTTGAAACATCATTCATAAAAGTTAAAATACAATAGTATACCATAGACAAAACTAACTCGGCCGTACATAAAATATACAGGGTACCTAGGAATAGAACGAGCCTAGATAAAATAATACCGTTACAAAATACAGACAAAATAATAATATTCAAACATTAACAGATAAATATAAAAAAGACATCAAACTACATTACCTTGTATATGTATAATTAAATACTCATTATTGTCAATTTTAAAATACATTCATATATAAAATTATTTTATTTTACAGTGTACGATAAACAATGTTAGCAACCGACTAATTTCATATAACTTTTAACTTAGATTTAATATCAGATCAAATTAATATATTCTTAAAAATAACTGTATTTCCATAAACTATATGTATAATATAAATTGAACTGTTGATTTGTTGTGCAGTCTGTTGTATACAAAATTATAATATGGTAACTATTATTGCTTTAATCTGGTGTTTAGGATTGCCAGTAATATAAAAATCCTATTTTATTCACCCTTTTAACTGGGACTTTTTCAATATTTTAAGTTACTTCTTTTTATTGCGCAAAATATATATAAAAAAGGATTTTCATTTCACTGGACGTCACATCGCATATTTATTTAACATAACTGTTAACTATATTTGTTATAATATCTAATAATAATAATATTCATTAACAGCGCCATCTATCGAAATAAAACAATAACAAAATTCTATTACCATAATTAAAAATAAAACGAACGCAAAAAGCTGAAACCATCTGCGCAAGCACTATAACGTAACATTATATCAAATCTCTGTACAATAAACTTAACCACTAATAATGTGTTGAAAATAATAAAAAAAACTCAATATAAAGCCTCATCACATGTTAATATCAATGAGATCGCGAATCGACTGCATTCGGCACTGTCAACTGGACAAGTACGCACTCGTCCAAATACGCACAGTAAGGTTTAATACAAGATACGTCAACAAAACAATTCGTTGCATTGAGTTTTTAAGTCGTTTTTTGACACAAAAAACACGGTTCACATGCTTCTATATATCCAGGGGAAGAGTAAACTAATCGTTATTAATGTACAAAACAGAAATAGACAATTTAGTCAACATAAACTTAAATAAAAAATAACGTATTTTAACGCTGTTCCAACATTAAAAATAAGTTTTAAACACATCAATTTTTCACGTTGCTATCACATATAAGGTAAGGTAAGAAATAAACAGTTTAATAGCTTAAACCAAAAAATGTAGTAAGTATACATACATTTCCAGAAATAAGAGACGGCGATTTAGGATTCCAACGACGGGCATCGGAACATAAATTTATAATTACTTCGTAACTTTTATAGAACTGATTTTTCGAACTTGTTCCAAACCACACAACGCTGATGTCATACAAACCAAGTAAATTTTCATATGAAAAAAACAAAAACCCAATCATACACCCATATAATTGAAATGATATCATTTCAATTATATGGGTGTATGATTGGGTCGTATAAAAAAATTAAAACCAGTCATATAATAGCAGTAAATAGTAACAAAACATGTCATAATAACAACAGTTTCTTTAGGACAAGTTCTGTTTACAAACTATATCGTCCGAGCTATATAGCATACGACGCGTTGCGTTAATGTAACTAAAGAATAAGAGTGTGCATGTTTGAATATAATTTCAGTTATTTGCCTCTATTGATTTGCCGTAAAGAAACGAGGCGACCATATTTGCGCTATCAATAGGATTTCTGATGCCTGCGTTAGTTGTCGCAACGTAACGCATCGTATGCACAAAGTCTTTAACTCAAATTCGCGCAACCATATAATAAATACATAATGTTATAGTTAAAATGATTAACCGATGTTTCCGTTGAAATTGTTATGAAAACATTCTTACGCAAATACCGTATTAATAGTGCTGATAAAATAATTACAATATTCTTAGCATTAAATAAATAAATAAGTCGTATGAACAGTACGAGTCAAAGAACCCGATAAGCGAAATATTTAAAAAATACAAAATACTTTAAATAGATCAAAACAAATCAATTTACAAGAATACAACCTTTCATAGTCACTGTAATACTAAATAGCCTTGTAAACATATTTAAATATAATACGAGACTAAGAACCTTCAAGCAATCTGAAGAAGTGAAAATCTATAAATATTCAAATATATAATAAAGTATACATAGTGTTTATGTCAGCTCATCTTCAATACCTATACTCTACACTGAAAGTAAGACTAATTTTCGAGGTTTCATTGTTGTTTATATAAACAAAAAAATAGTTTTCTGTTATCTGTGCCAATTATCTGCTTGTCGTCAAACATATCTGCAGTTCAGGAACTTTGCCGATTGTTAAGCCAGACCCACCCTAGAGCATAGGAATTGAATGCAGTCTGACATTATCTTAATAGTCGTAAAGATTCAAGAATATAAATAGCTAAGATTATAGGAAACGCTAAACGATTCTTAGTCTCCTCTTACAACCACAGAGTAGTATTAAATAAATTATATACATAAAATCGAAGTACAGATAAGGACGAAGTATTTCAAAACTGCAATTCAAAAATAGACATTCAAAGAGAAATATTTAGAATAATAGTAGCATAAAATAAACTATGGTGCAATCATTCTGTCACTAATAGGTGCTGAGGCAAATGTTTATAATTCCACTGCTCTGATAATAAATATGGTAGAGCCCTATTGAATTGTTTAATAATTTTATCGTCAGCTATTACATTATTTCCGTTAATACTGTTCTGAACAGTAGTTTCACTTTAGGTACTATGATCGCCTTTAGATATGACAGTAAACCTTCAATATAGATCGCGACTAATTTGGAACGCCTGGTGTGCTCCAAAATTTGGCATCTCCCTTAAACGGTTAAAAATGCATAGTTGACATACGGATTAAGTAAAGGTAAAGGTAAGCAGATCTTTAGCGGGAAACCTATCCAGAACCGACATATATTCCAGGTGGAAATCACAATCTTGAAAACTACCTGGTTAAAGAGATCCTTAAAACCTATAGGCCCTAGCACCCAGACAATGGTGAATCCGTAGGGATCTCGTAATCACAGGAGTGCCTTCGTTCGATCTTCATCAGATTTGACACCACTTGTCAGATTTGACATGTGTCAACTGACATGTGATGCTATTATTATCAATTAAATGGGGCCCAACACCATTTGATCAATCAAGCCGGTGTTCATAGGTAGTTTGTTTTTCTATATTCGTAAATACTTAAAAAAATAACTACATTATAATTAATACGAGAAAAAACTACAAAATGTATCTAAGACTGAAAATTCAAAACAAAAGTATTCGCTCATGACATAACCGTTTCGTCAAAAATAGTTATAGATTACTGAAGTAGTTCTCAAAAAAAAATCACAAATCAAATGCATCTAGGCAAGCTCTAAGATCGTATGGACAACAAATATTTTTTGGCACTTAAAATATTTGACGGATAAAATTGAATCAATCACTTAAAGTCGATGTTATCGATTTCAATTACATTAGAAAATGGATTACATGAAAATTTTGACATATCTCTACATTCTACCATGATTTTGTAAATTCGCTATATAAAATTCCCTATTTGTATAATATTTTTATTCACTACAATAGTCTATATAAAATTACTTTTATAGATTTACTCGTGTTAACTACTATCGATTTTTTTCAAGATCACAGTGGATAATAATACAACTTTTACTGCCGTTTTTGTCATAGTAATAAATGAAAAATAAATTATATGTTACATTTACATCAAAACACGAATGAATCTGTAAAAATCGTTTTAATTTAACGTGTATAAAATACTCGCGAAAACCGTACTCTACGTTACGGGTAATCAAAATTGTATGAAAGATTGGGCTTATGGCCTAGAAGATAATGAAAAAGGAACTCCATCTACGTAGAATGTAGGTAATTTTAAGTCGCAAGCTTATTTTCAGAAAAATCGTGGTTGTGTGTAACATTTCGTTCGTTCGTTCATATGTAATTTTATTTTCCAACTGAACCCCTCTTTATTGTTACCATCGGGTTTATTCATTTGTCTCCCACAATGGAAGTAAACTAAAAATGTATGCATGTCTAAACGTTTCATGTGCTTGACGTTAATACTTATTTAAAGAAGGCATATATGAGCGTGTGAATTGTCTCAAAAAAATTATTTATCACTAGATGCTGCTGCGACTTCGTTCACCCGGGCTTGAATTTTCGGGTATTTCTAGATTTTGTAATAGCGAAAAGTTCTTATGTGGTTCTTGAAAGGTGGTAGAGCCGTTAGAGCGGTACCACCGCCACCCTCATAACCCGCCGTAAAG
>DWON01010927.1:0-10486 GCA_018251015.1 Phocides pigmalion okeechobee
AACTATAGTTTGGCCGGGGAGGTATCTCCGCCGCACTCTTAATACTCTGTAAAGTATTGTAAAGCATTACTTGTATTTCGGCTGGAGAGGTGCGGTTGCCGGCTACACTATGAAGCGAGGCAACCATCTTAGTTCTCAGGAGCAACGTATCTACGTTCGAGCTAAGATAGGGTTTCAGTCGTGTTTGGGGTTGTACGTGGATGTCTATGAGCCGCGACTACTTAACATCAGGTGGTTTGCTTGCTCGCTTGCTACTCTTCTCACATAAAGAAAATTAAATGCAGTGGCGGGGGGCACTGTTGACAGTGTTAGTTTAATGTACCTGCCCTACGTCTAGTTCGATTTTCTTTATTGAGTTACATAATACGACAGACCACACTAACTATATCTTTACGCACTGGACTTTGGTACTATTTTTGTGATACTATTATGTTACTATGATGTATGTGTGTGGTAACTTATTTCTTAAATCATACGTCGAAAAAAAAGTTAATTTTGTATTTTTATTGTTGTTAAATTTGTATCATATCGAGAGTGAAATTGAAAATGTTAATAATTTTTTTTTTATCGCGCTGGCAATATGAAGTACTTATACTTCGTAAAGTTTCTTCAAAACATAAAGAAAATATTTTCTTATATTTAACCATAATCAAAACTCTATTTCCCGCTTCGTAATATAATTCAAGCAAATAGAAGCGACTTTAAACTTCTCAGATTTAAAATTCTAATTCACATGAAACCTTTTCAGTAATTAGTTTGCGAATTATTTCATATTACCTAGTGCCAGAAAACCACACATTTTCATAGGTGGGACGAGGGTATAATGGACTTCACAAATCGCTAAAGTGTAGCTAAGAACGAGCGACTGAAAAAATATATATAAAAAGAGTAACATGACTGATATACCTGAAGATTTACTGTTTAACTTGTGCTCGCGGTTCACGATTTTTGAATATAAACTTGAGTTTAGCTGTGACGACGAGTCATGCACAAAATATCGGCATAAAAATGTAGTAGATCATGAGTACCCGTTATACATACATGTATAGTAAAATGTAAAATTTCGTCCTAGCAAATATAGATTAACCAACCACGGCTTGCCGTAACAACCAGCCATCAATTGGTATGAAATATCGGTAAGATCGATAATCATGAGTACCCGTTACATAGTAAAATGTAATACTTCTGCCTAGCAAATATAGTTTAACCAACCAACAGCTATGCAAGTGGTACAAAATATCGGCATTAAAAATTGTTGATTATGAGTACCCGTTACATAGTCAAATGTACAAGTTCGGCCTAGCAAATATAGATTAACAATTGACGGCGAGCCGTGAGGACGAGCCATGCAACTGGTACAAAATATCGGCATTAAAAATGGTTGATCATGAGTACCCGTTACATAGTCAAATGTACAAATTACTACAACAGTTAATAGTAGCAAACGAAAATGCAAGCTACTTAATGGTAAGTAGTCGCAGCACACAGACATCCATGTACAATCACAAACATGACTGAAATCCTATCTGAACCCGTACATAGATGAGTATTCTTAAGGACTAAAATGGTCGCCTCGCTTCAAAGTGTAGCCGGCAACCGCACCTGGCGGACGTCGGTCGGTTACGTCGTATTATGACGGCGGCGCTGGTACCTCCCCGGTGGAACTATAGTTTTCCAACCTTTAATTACTCGTTATACAGTAAAATGTGCAAGTTCTGCCCAGTAAATATAGTTTAACCATCCACGGCGAGACGAATAACCCGTAAGTGCGAAATTAATTCAGACCTTCTAAAGCGAGCAATTATGCAGGTCGAGCTGCCTAATGTTCCACGCTCAGAGTTTTGCACGACATACCAATTTGAGGAGAAACTTTTTCTGCCGACCCTTCTGTTGTAAATTACACGTTTCAAAATGAAAATGGTTTTCGAACTACTTTGAACTGCTAAATCCGTCATTGGGACAATCTCTACAATTTATGCAAACATTTAAAGGCTTTTTCTCAAGGCCTCAGTTAATTTTGAACAAACTAAACAATTTACTTTGGAATATATTATATTGCTTGCTGCTCGCTTATTTAAATAATAAATATAAGGGAAAGAACGTAAGACTTATTTGCTAAGATAATAACAATGACAAAATGAAATATACATATGTATATACATTTAAAATGAATAAAAAGAATCCTATTTAAAAACTTGCATATATAACAAAACAGTATTTTGAATGCAAGATTCGTCATTGAAATAGACAGCATGTAGTGGAATGTAGTGTCGGCTACAAAATTCTCAGATTACGTTATAGTAACTCTCCATGTGAATATTTCTCATTGCATGAATTCTATCGTAGGTCTTTGAATATAATTTTTCATCGAATCGCTGTAATATTTGTTTGTGAGAAACTGGTTCGAAATAACGGCAATCGAAAATCGCTGATGGTGAGTATCATTTACATGGTAAATTTGAATAAAATTCTGGATATTTGATTTCATAACAATAAATAACCTTCCGCTTGGAATGAAATTGAGGTCCTGTGCCAATCAAAACAGCGACGAAGATTTTGCGACAAACATCGTCATTGATCGAATCTTTGAGAAATGTGACCTGCGTTTTCTCGAGCCTTTTAGAGATTATGGAAGCGTAAAGGAAAAACGTTGCGAATACATTTGAATGAAATGGTATCAAAGGACACACGTGTATGGTGTACAAGTAAGTGATAGCTTAAAGGTAGGATCCCACCCTTCACACGGGGGTAAGAATCTCTGAGATGCAATTATGATTTTTCGAAGTCATATGTGCATTAGAAATTAATTAGCGCTTTCTTTAATAGAGGTACATAATGTAAGGAGATCTACTTTCCTTAGAGTACCTCCTCAAGTCCTTGCAAGATCATAGAAACTCCACGGTTCTTGCCACACCCATTTCTTGAGTGAAATTTACTTACATTATGGTAGAAAGTGGTTACAGCTCACTTATAAATAAGGCAACCGCCTTGGTCCTCAAGAGTAGAAACGGATCTATTATCTACTTGTAATGGGACTTGTTTTTTAAGGAGTTGGTCACAGATGTCCATGGGCGGTAATGATCACTTACCAACAGGTGGACTGCCTGTCCGTTTGCTACTTCTATTTTATAAAAACCAAATCGTAAAACGTGTACGAAACCTACCTATCCGCACTTGGCACATGTTAGCTAAAACCTTATCCGTGCCTAGAAAGAGGACAGTCATGAGTTGTGATGAAGACTGCATAAAAACGTCACTTCGTTTAAATTGTAAGTTGACGTGACAAATGGAACACATGTGTCACGGGGCTAAGTTCGCCGTGTCTTCCATATTATACCAAAGAATGTGACGAGTCATGCAAACACGCATTATGCTACGTCATACAGAACGTTTACTGTTTACGAAAATGTGCTAAATATTTAGATTATGAGGAAAATTTGGAAGTCTCTTTTTTGTTCTTGAAATTATACTTAAAAAAAATAATCAGTATATTTTTTATGATTACGACGGCGTCATCAATTTGGCAAACGGAGATCTTCCTCCAGACGAGTTCTCGTTGCCTGGGGAGCGGCCATGCTCCGATAGTCTCATTTATATATATATGCAACATATTTAGAAAACTTCGATAGCGTGATAGAGGATCGTGTGGCGCCATCTCTTGTCGAGTAGCGGAAAGTCGCCACAATGCACGCGCACATCGTCACGAAACACGACACCATGAAATTAGCTAGTTAATAATAGTTTAATCTGTGACCGAGAATAAATGAATTCAATGCATTAAAAAAAAAAGAAAACCAATTGTAATGAATAGGACTAGTAAATTGATGAAGATACGTCAAATAATTTGACAAGGATTGATGTAATACTGGTTCTGTAAATTACTTCACAACTAATCCACTCAAATAAACTTCTGCCAAGTTATCTAGTATCTGTCATTATTTTCAACCGATGAAAATGAGGTCCTTTATTATTTTTAAGCGATTAAAATAAGGTTTTACTATAAATTAAAACTACCTGATATAAATGTGACCGCTTTTCAAACTAAATACATATAATAGACTCTTTATTGTGTTAAAACACAGGACCTGAATATTTAAATGTTGCACCTTAACAAATATAGTGACCTATCTTAAAAATGTTTTTGAAATACAGATACTAATGAATAAAATGACCTAAAATGGTGTCCTCATATGTAAGTGAAATAGCAAACAATTTTTTCCACCTTAACATCACTATACTAAATGCAAAATACTAGAAATGGATATAACAGTAGTATCTCCCCGGTTACCCAAATTCTAATTATGATTGATAATTTGCCAAACGATCGAAATGAAGAATACTATTGCTTTAAATTGTAAAATTGATTAATAAAAGTTATTGCATTCCGTAGATGCAAGGCATCAAGGCATTAAGCACATTGATGTAATTAAATTTACTACATCAAGTCTGCGGTTTTGTGGTAATGGAGTACCCTGAATGGCCTTTGATCACGCTAGTGCAAATATATGAGGTGGTCATTTAGTGTAATTGAGTGCCACCAATAAATTATTGATGCTCTTCACATGGCATCTCACAGGGTGACATTTTGTGGCCACTATTTTATGAATTAGTAATTTAATGGAATTTAAATCGATCCTTGCTGCTCTTAAATATTACTTAGGTTAATATTTTACCTGAATAAATCTCACGGGTTACATTTTGTAGCTACAATTTTATTTATTGGTAATTTACTACAATTGAAATTCATTCTTGTTACGCTCTTAAGTGTTACTTAGGATTATATTTTACCAGAATTAATCTCACGGAGTGACACTTTGTGGGAACATTTTTACGAGTTGATAATTTACTGCAATTGTAATTAATTCTTGATACGTTTTTAAATTTTACTTAGGTCTACATTTTACCAGAATTAATCTTATAGAGTGATATTTTGTGAGAACATTTTTACGAGTTGGTAATTTACTGCAATTGAAATTGGTTCTTGCTACGCTCTTAAATTTTATTTAGGTTTATATTATACGAAAAAAATAAACCTAGGTAAGTAAGGTTTAGTAACCTAACTCAACCTTTAAGATATAAACCTATCTCACCAGAATTAATCTCATAGGGTGTCAATTTGAAACCACAATTTTATGAATTGGTAATTTACACTAAATAAAATTTATCTTTACTACGCTCTAAATGTTACGTAGGTTTATATATTAGCAGAAATACATAGCTGAATATTAAATGAAGATCGAAAAATGTTGTATACCTCGAATCAAACTATAGCAAACGCTTTATTGGAAACATATATTTTGTCTCCATTTTTTCTTTTAATCATTATTATAATCATAGAACGTTATAAAGAACTATTCACATACAGGATAGATGGTAGAGCTACGGTTCGACGGAGAAAGGTACCATACTTCCCTCATACTCCGCGGTGAAGCAGCTCTTAAGAGTTATGTTCGAGACGTGTGGTAGACGGTTAAATTTAAAAGCGATGCGACCATACCAGTCCTCAGGAGTAGTGATTTGTCTACGTACGAGCTCAGATGGGACTTCTGTCTTGTTTTGGGATTGAGTATGTCCATGGGTTGCAACGTGGTAACTAAAAAAGTCACAACCATAACTTAAGGCCACTCTTTATATTAACTATCCCACTCAAAAAGCAATAACTGCTGTTGGCGGAACGACACAGTCGTATATAAATTTGATAAACTCAGATTTCAATGCTCCAGCGAACAATTCACTTATACGTTGTTAGTTAGTTTGCGGAACCGCGTTCAAACGATTTCATAGTTTGAATCTAACTTTAGTTACAAACAGTTTATTGAATAAGTTTGTCTGTGGCTGCTTTCAAACAACGCTCTGTTGAGTTTTTTCTGACAGTTGCGATAAGATAGATAAAACTGGTATCTAGGGTACTAACAAAGGGCTTTGAGCAGTTTTTACGTTGTAAGAGTAGCAAACGAGCGTGGAGGCCCCAGTTGAGAAATCGCTTCAGCCCATGGACTTCCACATATAACCCTAAAAAACCCGTATCTGAGGTCGTACGTAGATCCATAGTAATTGCTGACGACAAAAATAGTAACCTCAAACAGATTTGATGTCGTAAGTAGATGAGTTGCTACCACTAAAGACGACGGTCACTTTGCTTTTAAGTATAGCTGGCTGCGTCTTTCCAATCAAAACGTAAGAATTACTTTACGGTGGATTATGTAGACAGCGATGGTACCTCCCTGGAAGAACTGTAGTTTCACTACCTCTGTATGGCTTTAAATAAAATTTTATATCTATTTATGATAGGAAGTGGATATCCATAAACTGCAGAGACATCTTAACTGTTGTAATGACTTAACTGACAACGGATTAAAGACCATGTCATCGCAGTAAAACGATCCGAAAAAGTCTGTGATACCCGAATACATCTTCAACTCAGGTCTTGACCACTGAATAAAGCTACATGAACCTCAGGTGATCTCCATTGAACGTCATTACTTACCCCGTTTGGTAAGAGGCAATAGAGATCAGGACCCTAAGAACTTCAACAGAGAAGATAGTTTTAAGTTAGCAAAAACATGGAATCGAGTGGTTACTTTAGGTAAGTCACAAATAGTGCAAAGTTCAGTGCATAAACATACAGTTAGTGCGGTGTGTCGTTATATGGGTTCCAAAAAAGAAAAACGAATTAGACGTAAGATAGATAGATAAGTTAGATAGTCAATAGTTTTATCCGCCGTCGCAGTTTAGCCGTGACCACAAGCTATACAACTGGTTCGAAATATCGACAAAATAGTTAATCATGAATCCCCGGTGTATAGTAAAATGTAGTTTCGGAGAAGAGGCGGCGAAAGAAATTACAACCATCTTCCTTTAATGAGATTTCCTTCAAATTTGCCATTTTTTGTAATGTTAATTATTTATTGTACTCAACAAGCGTCAGTAATTATACAGACTTTAACAGGGACTGAGTTTGTCAGTGCGTAATTAAGAGGTCCATATAATTATTTTAGCCCCCTCTCAATTGGGGACGAACTCAAAGAACGTTAATGAGTACCATGTATATATAATACAACAATTTTGTAAACGTTTGTCAACAGTTCAATATTTATTGTTACATTACATTACATATAATAACGGTTTATTGTGTTGGTGAAACAGCAAACGAGCGTGCTGTCCAGAAATTTGGGTCAATTGGTTGTCTTTGTAGCCGATCTATTATTCTAGGTCTAACTAGTCGTTTTTCTTCCGCAACCAAGTCCAGCCATTAAAATGAGATAAATAATATAACATTGCTATATTCTACAAAATTGCTAAAAGAGAGTTGTAATGTAGGTGACGTCGATAAATAAAATTAATTTAATAATTGTAATTTTATACGCTATATTTAAAGAAATATATGTAGATACTACATATTTTGATGATTTTGAGATCATCAGGTTTTTTATAACATATATTCTTCAAACGAACATGCAATCTACCCAAATAGTTAAATTATAGCTCGTAATATTTAACACCTGCTAACAATACTATCAGAAAGTGGAGAGCAAAATGTTGGCAATAATGTTCTATATTTAACGACCACACAAGGCAAGAACAAAGAGACAATGTGATTGTATCCTGTTACAAAATGGGTGGTTATATCGAGATTCAAGGCATAGGAGCGTAGCCGCAAAACCATTACATTTTAGGAGACATAAAATCTATACGGATGATACAATTGTAAATGATAGTGTCTGTACATGGAAGATATATGGGAAATCATTATTATGGGCCTTAATTATTTAATAATTATTAGAACCCAAAACAATAGTTTATACAGACATATAGGCGGACAACAAAATGTGTTTGTTATATGTACACGATCACGTGCAACGATCAAAAAGTATTTTGACATTACAAACAAACGGTTCAATATTATGTATATTTTTATAAATATAGATAAAATAAACTTTATGGGGTTGTTGTTAAACCTTTTTCTGTGTACTGAAATATTTTTGCGAACGGTACAATAAAATTTGTAAGGACCGCGTTCATTTTACCGTAAGCGCCAATTTATACAGACTCAAATTTTATGCGATTTATAAACTTCAAGGGTGACTATTTCATTATTTAAAATCTCACTGTGTTAACCAAGCTATATGAAATACACACACATACACACACACACACATAACCATCTTGTAGTACTCAGAATAGTTTCTTCTGATACACAAAATTATTTTATTATAGATCCCTAATAATAGTTTTTCTTCCGTTACATATCTTCATATATATAACAGACAACGAAGTGTTAGATTAGTAACAATTTTATTTGTGTATACAAATATTATATAATAGATTCGACCCAACTGAATACAATCAAGTTAAAATCGCACGACTACCGTCAACGTCGGTAGTCGCAAATCGCAAAAACGCACTAATATATATTGCTATATATTATTCTCCCTTTCAAAGCTATCGATGTCCCTTTCAGTACGGTTTATTTATTTTTTATTTGGAACTGATATGTTATTTTGTCGAAAATGTGTTAAATATACGAGCAAGACCAGTTTTGTTTGTTTTCGCTCAGACATTCGACCTCAGTATAACAAAAACAGAAAGGACATTTTTCATCACATTTTTATTTTATAAAATGGCAACAATTTATAGCAGATCTTTTTTATCTAAAAGAGTAGCAAACAACAAAACGTAACAGAGCTATTATTCACTTCATGATATTTTCTATGATAGAGATAATAAAAATATATTGCCTTTAAATTACACAGAATAACATAAATTGAAAATAATAACTTATAATGAAAATAGGGCAATAGGATGTGACTCAGCTTGCTGACAAAGATTGTAATCTTGTACAGCGCTGATTTTCAGTCACTCCTCTCTATAATAAAAATATTTTTAAATGATAACATTGTAATTAAGGTTACTTAATTATAATTATTATATTTTCTGTGTACCAAAAGGGTTGAATGTAGTGTACCTGAATTGAATATAAGACCATATTATCACCTACGTTCAAAATAAAGTTTATCATTATTATTATTAATATAAAGAAAGCAGTTATTACCAATATACATTTGCAAGACCAAGAGAATCGGCGCATCGGCTATGGAAAAGTTCTCTTGTCCAACACAAAAGGTGGAAGAACTATAGTTCGACAGGTGGAGGTACCACCTTCTCATAAGCCGCCGTAAAGCATTACTTGTGTTTCGGTTGGAGAGGTGCGGTTGCCGGCTATACTTTGAAGCGAGGCGATCATGTTAGTCCTCAGGAGTAGCAACGTATCTACGTTCGAGCTCAGATAGGATTTCGGTTGTGTTTGTGGTTGTACGTGGATGGACTACTTAATATCAGATGGTTTGCATGCTCGTTTCCTGCTCTTCTCACATAAAAAAACACTACAGCGTAATTTTTAAGAGGAAAATCTTAGTTGACTGCACTACACTGATTCCGTGTAGTCTATTCGAGTGCTCTAGTATTGGTCCATTTATTTTTACTCGCCACCCTCATATTTTCTTTTCCGCCGCACGCTGATATGAGTTCCAAGTTGTTTACCTTGGTCGAGAATGGAACTAAATTGAAACTCTTACAAAGTTTACCGGTAGATTGAACTTTGTTTTTGCTGTCCACCAATCATTCTGTCCATCTAAAAATCATCTGCAACCGTAAATCAACTAGATTCTTTGTTCAGTGACATGTTTTTATGGAAGTAATAAACAAAATGTAATTATTGGAGTTTGCGTTTCAAAAATCCATCTATACAAATTAACAAAATTGGAGTGTCTGTTTGTAATGTTAAAATAAGCGCTTTTTACTGAATACAAACAGACAGATTGATTCCTGAGGAAGGTTTTGCTGCGTAATAAGTTTATTGTCTTTTTATTGGGCAAAAATTAAATAGTTAAATTTAATATAGTAAATCAGTCGTCGTCCGAAATAGATGTTTCTAATTGTAAGTTTTTGCAGTTAGGGAATGTCTAGATGCAGGTGTAAAAGAAAAATAATGTAAGTAATATTCTCGAGCCCCCGAGTGAAACTGGGCCGGGTCGCTAGTAAATATATAAAAGCCTGCAGAAGTAGGTCTTCGCGTCTGTAATAGCAGTAGTCCAATAAACTTTTCTGTAACTGATCGGTATCAGACCGATGCCGCTGATTGAACAGCTCTCGCTATTTGAATTGCAAAGTGCTCAGTGTTGCAGTTCTGTATAATAGTCGCCACGTACCGCCCAAGATGGCTACGACTCAGTGTTGCCATGTTCAGAATTTATTCCCCCCAAGGACTATTTCAAAGTTCCCTAAATTACCACAGAATATACAACTTAGTGTAAGATTTTAAACTTGTATCAACTGATTCGTAATGTCGACAATAAAAGGTGTATAATCGTAGGCACCCGTTTTAAACGTGGTAGAGCCGTTAGAGGTCTACCACCGCCACCCTCATAACCCGCTGTAAAGCAACATGTTCTTCATGTATTGTGTTTTGGTTGGGGAGGTGTGGTTG